>PVLC010013951.1:0-18171 GCA_004027655.1 Graphiurus murinus | reverse complement strand
TTTCTCCACACTTGTTTAAAGTGTATAATAAATGCTCAACCATCCAAAGACATTATGATATTCAAAAACAGGCCTGATGTAAATCAAATGAAAGTCTCATTTATTTAGGTCAGCAAAAGCTATCTATTTTTTAAATTATCAAAGTTATGTAGCAATATTAAGGAAACCTTGGGGCATCCCATAATCTTTATAGCTATATTTCTATGTACCTGTCTCTAATTTGCTACTTCCTTGTGTTTTCCACACACATATCATATTTTATAAAATTATATGAAATTTTATAACTCACTTTAAGAAATAATTTAGCAATTTTCTATTAGGATTATGTCCAGAATAGCTTCTCTACTACACTTGTATCTTAATCTTACCATATCTAACATGTATACCAGAATACATCAAAAAGTAAATAGGCATTTCCCATTTCATGTGAGGTATGTTCTACAAAGAACCAGGAAAATATGTTTTCAAGTTTATTGGTAGGGCATGGGCAGGGGATATTTACTAATATGAAAGTATCAGAATGATATCTTTTATTGCTTTAACAAATATAAGCTATATTATCATCGGGGTCTACCTTGAAGGCTGTGTTCTATTTGAATACACTTAGGAGTGAAAGAAACTTCAAGGCAAATAAAGAGGAGACTGCACAGAGAAAGAGTGGCACATCCAGTATCTCAACTCAGATCTCTGACCATAAGGAGAAATGCTGGAATGCCCAAGATGCTGGCCTAGTTCCCATAAAACTACTCCAGAAGTTACAGGGTTTTTTTGTTTGTTTGTTTGTTTATTTTTGTTTTTGTTTTTCTATCAACAAAGCTGTTATTTCACTGAACAAAGTTTTGACTATTCTTTATTTCTTGGTTTTTGTGAAATGAGTGACCCCATCAAACTGAATGATTAAAACCTCCTCTTCCTCCTCCTCCTCCTCCTCCTCCTCCTCCTCCTCCTCCTTCCTCCTCCTCCTCTTTCTCCCCCTTCTTTTTTTTTTTTTTTTTGAGGTATTGGGAATTGAATCCAGAGGCATTCTACCCCTGAGCTACAAGCCTATCCCTATTTTATATTTTAACAGGTTCTCACTAAGTTTTGGAGGGCCTTGGTAAGTTGCTGAGGCTGACCAAGAATCTGTGATCCTCCTTTCTCAGCCTACCAAGTACTAGGAGTACAGGTATGTGCTACTACATCAGGATCTATTTCTTCTTTTGTCATTATTATTCTTCTACACTTCTACCTACTTATCCAGGAGACCATACTGACAAATAACTTCTTATTTCAGTCTGTTTCTGTGGGCCCAACAGTGATTATAGTGCTTAGAGTTTTGTTTTGTCTTTTTTCTCTCTGCAATGAATGAATGCCTTGAGGCCCATTATTAGCTACTTCCATTTGTTAATGGAGTGGAAAGCAACCTTTTCATAGTCTCCATAACATCCTAGAATAATTATAACTCAGCACTGAATTCATTCTTTAATTATCACATGGATATTAGCATAAGATGATTTTAAGACTTACGATCTAACACAAAGAAGAAAGGAGTGAAGACTGCTGTCTAATCCTCTCTGAACCAATTTGCTTGGTCTCCTGTAAAGAAAATTTTCCTCAACCTTCTGTTCTCTCTCATGCTATCCAGCTCTGTATCCAGACAACCCATTCATTTCCTAATTCCTTAAAATGTAGGTTGTCCTTTGTGCTACTTATACGGCTCAAATCAGGGATGCCAATTATCTGTGTCAACCTCATTGAAATTTTCTCAGTGTCCCACCTCTAATTGCCTATTTCTTTATTTGATTAGTGATAATTTCAAGTATAATTTTTCTAATTTCAAATGAATCTTTCATTCCAATTGCTGTGTTCTTAAAATTTATTTCCTATTCCTTTATTATATCATACCTGGCTATTTCAGTATTTTTAATACCAATCTCCAGTCTCTTCCAGATTTTTTCTTACTATTCACACAAAATGCCGTACAATAAAAAACAAAAAAGAATAAAAATTAAATATAATACAATATTCCATTCTTATTTTTGAAATAAATTTATTCTTCCTAGTTATTGAGAACATCTTTAGGAAAAAAGAGGAGGCCCATTTATTTTCTAAACATTATACAATAAACATTATGCAATAAATATTTACACAATAAATATCATGCTTTCATCTTTTGACATATAATGGCTAATATACATTGAAATAATCTGATAGTTTTCAGGTTAATTTAGCAAAGGTTCTTATCTTTTTAATATTACAGAGTTTTTAAGACTCTCATGAAAACAATGTACTTTTTCCTAAAGAAAACAAGTACCCATATACTTTTCTTGCCCTCCCTCACTCAATCACATGCACTGTTTTTACATACTTTTTTTCTTTTTTTGGCAGTGGGAATTGAAGCCAGCACCATTCTACCTCTGAACTAAATCCCCAGCACTTTTTAAATGTTTTATTTTGAAACAGGATCTTATTAGTTTGCTGAGAGTCTGGCTAAGTTGTTGAGGTTGGTCTTGAACCTATGACCTTCCTGTCTCAGCTTCCCAAGTTCTGGAATTACAGGCATGTACCACCATACTCAGCTACATATACTTTTAGGGCACTCCTGTACCCTGTACCCTCTAGGTCCTCCTGTACCCCTATGGGGTCTATCTGTGAGTGCATCGAAGGTCCCTGCTCAATGGCTTTTGTTGATAATATTTCATTAATATTTTTGTGGGCATGCTAAAATATTTCATTAATGTTTTGTGGATATATTAAAAGTTATTACCCAATGGCTTATAATATTTTTAATATATTTAAATATTTATAATTATATATATAATTATAATACATAATTAAATATTTTTGTGGGATTGTTAAAGACTGATGATAGGAAAGAAATAAGACTATGGAGAGGAAGAAAAGTAGACTGAAAGAAGTGGTAGGGAGAAATAAATGATGCCAGAGAAATAGGTGATAAGAGATAAAAGGAACAAAGAGTGTCACAAAGAGGGCCATGGAATATTGATATTTTTCTAGGATCAGAGAGATGAGGATGATTTGAGATGAGGTTTGGCCAGGGCTTTAGACTGAGAAGGGGACCCTGGCCCAATGTGAGGTACTAGCATGCTCTGCGCATTGGCTCAGTCAGTCTGAAGTGATATGAGCCCAGGAAGAATTCCTTAGGGATGTCGTGACTGTTCAGATTTCGTTTTGGGATACTCAGATCCAAGTTCTATCAGAGGAGAAATACTAGGAAATGTGGAGAAATATCAAGTCTGAGAAGATGACTTAGCATTGAATCACGGTATAATGTGGGCATCTGGAGAGGAAAATCGAGGTGTCTGTTTCCAAGAAGATTAAGTATGCCCTGCATTCCATTATTTCAGGCCTAACTGGAGTTAGGAAGAAGTTTCAAATGTAATAACCGTGGTCTAGTTTTACATCCTTACAGTAATGATAGTAATTATTAATTATTAATGCTTACTGGTAATTTTATAAGCCAGAATCTAAGCTTAGAGCATCACTGGGATTATTTCATTGAATTTTCTCAACAATTCCAGATGGTCACAACAATTATTTTCCTCATTGTATGAGTGGAAAACCAGTGATTAAAGAGGTGAAATAGCTTGTCCAAGGTCACAGAGCTAGGAAGCTGCATGGCTGGGACTCTAACCACTTGCCTGACATCAGATCCAGGTTTCTTAACCACAACTTTAAACTGAAGAGCAGACCTGAGACACTCTGCATTGCAGGGGCTGCTAGCAGTGGAGGAGGGTAGATATACCTGGCTCGGGTGCAGCCAAGGAGGTGTGAGTCATATATTTGATTTCTTCCTCTCAAATTTTGAACAGCTGTGAAGTATTTAGAATACTGCATCCAGTATCAGTATATATAAATAACCCTCACTTGATCCCCTTTGATTTTATTTTTGGATGTCACAGCTTTGTTCTTTCTTTATTTCAGCTAAGCCTCTACTGCATGTTCCCTGAGCAGCAGAATGATCCATTTTGGGAGTATATTTTATGTGATGCTGACACCAGCCTCTCCCCAGAGACCATCAGGCTCCTGCCAGAGTGTAATCAGCACCCAGGAGCAGGCAGGCTCCAAAGCACCTAAAAAAAAAATGTGTTTCACAATAAGTCTTTATCTCAGCATGAGAAAAAGCAATAAATTGTGATGAGCCTGAACAGCTATTCTCTAAACACACACACCAAAATTTATTATGCCTAGGTATATCTTAGTGCTAAGAAGGAAGATGAGAGGGCTGTCTTTTTAAATAGCCTCCATGTAACTCAGTTCTTTAGGATGATTATTTAAAGTTCTTTAATATCCAGTCCTGGATGATTTAAGTTATTCAGTCAACATTTATCCATTCACGGTCACTTCCGAATAGTTACTAGCTGTCAGGAAATAGTCTAGAAATACCTGCAGTAAACAAAGACAGATTCCTACCTTCATGAAGTTTACATTAAGGATATAAATATGCTTGAGGGGAGCAGAGAAGTAGAGGAAAAGTAGATACATCATCTCCTTCTCTTAAGGCTCTAAAAATTCTCCTGTGTTAGAAAATGATCTACAGGTGACAATAATGTTTGTAGATTCACAATGCTTCCTTTATATTTTATCTGTCACAATTGTAAGACCATGCATCAGAAATGGTAACAAAAATATATGAGGCATATTATTGATTTTTGTCTAAATAAATTCTATATGGCTTGGTGTCTCTCTAGGTTTTTGTTTTGTTATTGTGTATGTGTGTGTGTGTGCACATGCGTGTGGGCAAGTGTGATATCGGGGCTTAACTCAAGATTATTCTACCTCTGAACTACACCCCTAGCACTATTTTATTTTTTATTTTTTTTTATTTTTTATTTTTTTGGTTTTTTTTGGCGGTACTGGGGATTGAACTCAGGGGCATTCTACCTCCGAGCTACACCCCCAGCCCCATTTTTTATTCTTTATTTTTGAAACCGAGTCTCACTAAGTTGCGGAATGCCTCACTAGGTAGCTGAGGCTGGCCGCGAACCCGGATCCTCCGGTCTCAGCCTCCCGAATGCTGGGATTACAAGCATGCGCCACCACGCCCGGCTTATTTTATTTTTTATTTTGAAACAGGGTTTTGCTAAGTTGCTGAGGCTGGCCTCAAATCTGTAATCTTGTGTCGGCCTTCTAAATAGCGGGATTATCCCTGTGCACCTCCGTGCCTGATGTTGTCTTTCTAGTTGTAATCTCTCAGTTTGCCATGGGTTCAAGAACCATAGTTGGATGACTAAATTATTGGATCTTTGAAGCTTCTTTCACTCCATTAAAGGTAGATGCTGCGCCGGGCATGGTGGCACACGCTTGTAATCCCAGCATTCGGGAGGCTGAGACCGGAGGATTCGGGTTCGCGGCCAGCCTCAGCTACCTAATGAGGCACTCCGCAACTTAGTGAGACTCGGTTTCAAAATAAAGACTAAAAAATAGGGCTGGGGGTATAGCTCAGAGGTAGAATGCCCTTGAGTTCAATCCCCAGTACCGCAAAAAAAGAAAAAAAGGTAGATGCTGTCTTATGGGAACTTCTAGAGATATTTCTAAAACAGTGCATCTCTTATTTGCTTTATCTTTTCTATATAAAAATTTTGCTTTTGGAAAATTTAATGCATTCCCCTTAATCTTAAGATTTTCAGTATGTAATATTTCTCCTGAAAATTGTCTTTGTTCCATATTCTTTAATTCTATATATTTTTTTCCAAATGAGTCTCATAAAATAGGCTATTAATTTTCTTTCATTCTCACTTATACGTAATGTAGTTGAAGCACTTTATTTATTTATTTATTTATTTGTTTATTTATTTATTGCAGTACAGGGGATTGAACCCAGGGACATTCTACCTTTGAGCTATACCTCCAGCCCTATTTTTTATTCTTTATTTTAAAACAGGGTCTCACGAAGTTGCGGAGTGCCTCACTAAGTAGCTAATGCTGGCTGCGGACCTGTGATCCTCCTGTCTCAGCCTCCCAAGTCCTGGGATTACAAGTGTGCACCACCACACTTGGCTCAAGTTGAAGCACCTTAACTTTGCAATTAACAAGAATTAGAATCTACTATGCCTAATAAAAATGTATTGCTTATGTTCAGTATATTCTGATTTTGTCAAAAATTCTTTAATATAGGAAATATAGTTAATCATTTTTCTTATATATTATCAAAAATTTGAGGAAGATCACATGAATGTTCAAAAGGTTTCTTAAGTCACAATAAAACAATAGTCTGTATCATCTGGTTTTACATATTGTATCTGATAAATCATTAGGCCCTCCATAAATTTATCCAAATGGATTATTTATGTGCTGTTTCAGTGTGGTATATGAGCTTCCAATTCCTACCTCAACAAAGTCATAATTCAATGGCTCTCATGAGTTTTAATCTCATGCAGCAGAAAAACATTGGTATTATCGTGTGCATTTGTTGGGTGCAGACAAGTTTCCACTTAAAACATTTTTATCTTTCAAAGAATTAACTTTTATAAAAGAGACCTGAGATGTATTCTAAAATTAATTAGAATAAAAAGCTGTTCCTGAGCCAGGCATGATGGTGCATGCCTGTGATTCCAGTACTCGAGAGGCTGAGACAGGAGGATCACAGGTTTGATGACAGGCTCAGCAAGTATGGAGACTCTCAGCAACCTAGTGGCCCCTGTTTCAAAAACAAAAATAAAAAGGGCTGGAGGTGTAGCACAGAGGTGGAATGCCCCTGGGTTCAATTCCCAGTACCAGAAAAAAGAAAGAAAAGAAGACAAAACAAAAAAGATGTTCCTATAGAACTTGGTCTTACCAATTTGACCTTTTAAATGTACTTAAGGGGGGGTTCACTACCAGATATATTGATCTAATTGATTTATAATTGAAAACTAAGAGGCAGGAGTGGTTTCTACTTATAACCCCAATTATCATGTAAACCCTAGGATTTTGTTTCCATTTGATTACTGGATTCAATTCTTTGTTTGGCAATGAGAAGAAAGGATGGAAGAGAGTGTGGAGACAGTCATTTAGTACTGATTATAATTGAATCTGTAAAAACTAGAAGTCAGGGCAAAGTCAGGAAAAATCCAGGGTCACTCACTGAGTGCTTTCACTGGGTGCAAAGCTATGTTTCAGGTGATAAAAATGAACTAAAACATAAGTTTCTTTTCTTAAGAAGTTTGCTATAGTATCATATTTCATGGTGACTGAAATGAAAAAAAAAAAAGGAAAAATGCCAAATGACAGAAATTATTAGAAAACATACCAAATACTTATCATATGCTTATTATGTTCCTAGATCTGTTATTTGACTATTATTAAGAAGAACAAAATACTTGTTGAGAGGCAAAGGAATGGTAATAAAGGAAAAGGGAAAGTGAATTTATTAATTCTTATGTCATTGAAACAAAGTAAACCATAGTAAAGACATATAAGGAAATTCTTACAAGCTATTAAAGAGTAAATGCATCTTACCTACAAGTGGATGGCAGAGAAGGTGCAGACATATCAATGATAGCATGTCTTTAAAAATGCTGATATAAAATGTTCTTCACTTATTTCTATACCAAGTAAAGGTATTATTTAGAGGCCAGAGAGACTAAAATTGAAAGAATATATCATCCCCAGAATCTTTCTGACAATTTGTATCTTCACCCCCTTCCCCCACCCCAGATGCAATCTAAGCATAAGAGAAAGGATAGAAGCCAGTTTCAGTAGTGAGCAAGGCACTGATAGATCTATGATAGGTATATGGCTACTGTGTTGTTTTCTTTCTTTCTTTTTTTTTGACATATAGGTAAATCTAAACCAGCATCGACAGAATGTAATGTAATGGCATGATCATGGTATGGTCATGTAATTATAATGATAATGCAAAATTCTGGTGTTCGAAATCAATGTCATATTTAAATATTAGACAACAATAAAATGTGTGAAAATGAAGTAAAATCATTCTAACTTTTTAAAAATTAATGAGGAAGAAAAGACACTTTGGGGACGCAACCAGCAAAATCCATACTCTGGACCCTCTGCAGAGTATTCCCTCAAGCTGCCTGGTTCACCACTTGATGGTGGGACCCTGGATGACTTATTTTGCCTTTCTATTGCTCAGTTTCTCCACATGAGAAAGGAGTCTTATGATGAGACTATCTATCTCTTAGTGTTGTTATAATGAGTTTGGTGCTTACAGAGGATTTAAAACAGTTTCTGATATTTGAGAATATTGTTATATATTTATATAATATAATAATTATATGTAATTATACAGATAATTATATATAAATACATAATTTATATGGGTGATATGTTTCCTAAAAACCCAACTAAGTAGAGAAATCGAGGTCTGGTTAGTATTCGTTATCTTGGACCTTACACCCATTATAGATTATTGAGTGGAATATGATATGACACTTAAGGGGCATTGGAAGGAAATACCTTATCTTTCTTGGTTTTAATACCAGAGGCAGTTAGAGATTTCACCTCTGTTTTTGACTTTATAGAGTTGATTACTTGTTCTGTGTCCCTTTTGTCACTTAGACAATGATACTAGAACTATGAAAAGTAAATTTGATGCAAATAACATGATACCTTTAGTTAAAGTGTTAAGTTTTTTTTTTTTTATTTTTCAGTACTCATAAAGAAGTGTTAGTAGGCAAATAACACATGCCAAACAGATACATATTTTTATAGTATCTTTCCTACACTTATCTTATTTGGGATAAAAAACATTCTCTAGATTACAGGGTAGCCTGACAATGAGTTGACTCTTACATCAATGTCATGTTTCTTTGGATTTAATTTCCATACTTCTCCAACCATATAACATTTACTACAATTAGTGCTCTAAGAAATAGCAAATCTCACTCTCCTAATAGGGATCATATCACCCTAAATAAAATGTGAATCTCATTTGTATTTTAATTGTGTTCCCTCAGATCAGGGCAAAAGATGGATCTGGAGGTAAAGAGGATCACTGTCCTTAACTAGAGGTTACTTTGGTTAGATGGAGTTCACTTTAGAAATAAAGCCCTCTGGATTGGACATTTCTCAGGAACATTTCTCATGGAACAACATCATGGAAAAATCACACATACTCATCCTTCCTACTTTCCTTTCTTGCCTGTTTGTCTTTTTTATGAACAGGGTTCTGTGAAGAGGATTCTGCTCTCGGCTACTGGGTGCTGGGAATGTTTGCTCTGTGAAATAACCATCAGCAGTACAACACCACTTACATTTTCTGGTTATTTCAATACTATCTTCCAGAGCAGACTAAAACTGCCTCCTGACTCAGCCCTGAGGATGGATTCCCTGTGGATCGCTCATCGCAGGTCTCTTTAGTGTGCCCCTGGCACCAGCTGCGCAGGCCTGGCTGTGGTTCTGAAGGGTACTTCATGCCCAATAAAATAATTTCATCGGGCTCTTTGATCTGATCCCGCTTGGTCAGCTGGGAAAGTGAGCCCGCTGTCTCCAGTCGCTGTAGCTCCAGGTTGGCTGCCAGCCGTCTGCCGTGGTCTCTTCTCCTGCCATGGGTCCTAGCTCTCCCCAGCTGCTTGCACTGGCGTGAGCTTCCATCCTGGCAGTCAGTGATCTCCTCCCCTAGCCCCATGGTGTTGAGTTTTCCCCCTCACTCCCGGTGAACTCCAGAATCCCCCAGCAAGCCTGACTTGTAATCACATTTCAACTCGGCCCCCATATCCCGCACCAGTTAAACTGAGATGAAAAGGTAGGAATAGGTTCTGAGATAGAAAGCTGAAGCCAAGCTGACTCATCCCTGAGCCAGGTTAGCAGGAGGAAAGTGACGTACCCTCTGAGGTTTGGATTCTAACTTGAAGCTTGGAAGGGGTGAGGAGTATGTGTGTTTAGAGCCAGTATGAGCTTTCATCTTCTAGTTGGAAGGAATTGCTTGGAATTGCTTAGGAAAGAGTTGCTGAAAGCCCCCCATAAACAAGTGGAAATTGAATCCCATTGCTACAAGTACACTAAAGCAGAAAAAATATTAGTAAAGCACCGTGTACAAAAATCCTTTTCCCCAGTTTCCTCCTAAAAAGTAATGTTTCTTGTTTCTCACCTCAGTTGGAGATCTTGTAGTGCAAATTCATTTGTCAGAGACTGAACACACTACAGTACTCCAGCACAAAATGACATGTGCCATGTGGTTTTCTGACAGTATTAAAGTATCTAGTAAACCACAGGCCTCCAGGTGGTAGGCCTACAAAGACAGCACAGTGTGCCCGAGGCATTAGAAAAGAAACATAGGTGAATGAACTTTGAAATGAAGGTCTTAAAAGAGGAAGAGGTTTCCCATTCATTGGTTTTCTGGCTTTTCTAACTAGGGCTGGCTGTTCTCTTTCTTTCTTTCTCTCTTCATTCCTTTCTTCCTTTCTTTCCCTTTAAGTCTGTGTAAACAATCATTAATAACTTCTAGTATTTACTTTTTAAAATTTATTTATTTTTTTATAATAATTGGTGCATTGTAATCATACATCTTTGTTAGGTACAAGCTGATAAAGGTATATATGCACACATTTATCATTTAACCCCTTCCCCCATTCCCACCCCTCTCCCTCGCCCTCCCTCCTTCTCAAGTTCAGTTTAGTAATTAACCTTGATATATTTGTGAAAGTACATCATGTGCATTAGGGTACTCCGCCCCCCGTCCATCCTCCTCAGTTAAGTCAACTTCTTTGCTTATCTAGGGTTTCACCTTTTTCATCTGGAGTCCCTCTTATGCTCCTTCTCCCTAGCATCCACATATCAGGGAGAACATATGCTTTTTAACTCTTTGTGATTGACTAATCTCACTTAACATAATGTTTTCCAGTTGCATCCATTTCCCTGCAAATAACATAATTTTGTTCTTCTTTATGGCTGAGTAATATTCCATTGTGTACATATCCCATAGCTTTGTAATCCATTCATCTGTCGATGGACATCTTGGCTGTTTCCATAGTTTGGTAATTGTGAATTGTGCAGCTATAAACATAGATACACATGCGTCGGTCTGAGTTGGATAGTTTGGTTTCCATTCTTTTGGATAGATACCCAGAAGTGGTATTGCTGGATGATATGGTGGGTTCATTCCCATTCATCTGAGGATCCTCCATACTGTTTTCCAAAGTGGTTGCACTACTTTGCAATCCCACCAACAATGTATTAGGGTTCCCACTTCTCTACACCCCTGCTAGCATTTGTTGTTGTCTGTGTTTTTTATGATTGCCATTCTGATTGGAGTTAGGTGAAATCTCAAGGTAATTTTGATTCACATCTCTCTGATTGCTAATGATGTAGAACATTTCCTCATACATTTATTGGCCATTTGTATTTCTTCTTTTGTGAAGTGTCTATTTAGATCCTTTGCCTATTTCATTTTTTATTGGATTATTTGTTTTCTTAGCTGTGATTTTCTTGAGTTCTTTGTAAATCCTAGATATTATACCTCTATCAGAAGAGTAACTGGTAAAATTTTTCTCCCTCTGTGTGGGCTCTCTGTTGAGGTTCTTGATAGTTTCCTTTGTTGTACAGAAGTTCTTCAGTTTAATGTAATCCTATGTATTGCTCTTCGTTTGAGCTGCTTGTGCTTTTGGGGTCTTGTTGAGAAAGTTTTTACCTGTGCCTATGTGTTGAGGTGTTGGTCCTATGCCCTCTTCAAGTAGCTGCATGGTCTCTGGCCTGACTTCCAGGTCTCTGTTCACCTGGAATTGACTCTTGTGCAGGGTGAGAAAGTGGGGTTTATTTCCATTTTCCTGCATATGGTTAACCAGTTTTGCCAACACCATTTGTTAAAGAGGCTATCTTTTCTCCAGGGTATGTTTTTGGCTCCTTTTACAAAAATCAGTTGACTGTAAACCTGTGGGTCTGTTTCTGAGTCTTCTATTCTGTTCCATTGGTCTATGTGTCTGTTTTTGTGCCAATACCATGCTGTTTTTTATTACTGTGGCTTTGTAGTAGAGTTTGAAGTCAGGTATTGTGATACCTCCTGCATGGTTCTTGTTGCTAAGAACTACTTTGGCTATACTGGGCTTTTTGTTTTTCCAGATGAATTTAAGGGCTGATTTTTCTATTTCTGTGAGGAGAGCCCTTGGTAATTTAATGGGTATTGCATTGAATCTGTAGATCAGTTTTGGGAGGATGGCCATTTTGATGATATTTATTCTGCCTATCCAAGAGCATGGAAGATATTTCCATCTTCTAAGATCTTTATCGATTTCTTTTTTCAACTTTTTATAGTTTTCCTTATAGAGGTCTTTAACCTCCTTGGTTAGGTTTACCCATAAGTATTTTATTTTTTGGGGTGCTATTGTGAGTGGAATTGTTTTCTGAATTTCTTTTTCAGTGGATTTATGGTTGGCAGACAGGAAAGCTTCTGATTTTTGAAGACTGATTTTGTATCCAGACACTTTGCTGAATTTGTTGATCAGTTCTATAAGATTTTTGGTTGAGTTTGTTGGGTCTTCTAAGTATAGTATCATGTCATCTGCAAAAAGGGATAGTTTTAGTTCTTCTTTCCCTATTTTTACCCTTTGATTTCCTTCTCTTGCCTTATTGCTCTGGCTAGAGTCTGAAGTACTATATTGAACAGAAGAGGTGATAATGGACATTCTTGTCTTGTTCCCGTTTTTAGTGGGAACTCTTGCAGTTTTTCTCCATTTAATATGATGTTTGCTGTGGGTCTATTGTATATTGCTTCTATTATTTTGAGGTATGTTCCTTCTATTCCGATTCTCTGAAATGAGAGAGGAAGCTGTAGAAAATGAGTTAAAATATAAATATTGAAAAGAAAAAGAAATTATTTTCTTCTGGTTGGTAGGTTTAGAAACAGCTTCTTTTTTTCTTTTTTTATACTTTTATTGGCGCAATGTAATTATACTTTATAGTGAGATTCAATGTGATACGAACATATGTGCACACATTTGATGTATTTCCCTCTATATAACTCCCTTTAACACGCACACACACACACACACACACACATACACCTCCCTCTTCCTCCTTCCCAATACATGCTAGTGAGATTGGTATTGAAGCCTTCCTGTATGCTTGTGACCTTATTTGAAGTATTCCCTTCCTCAGTCCTCGTTTCCCCCCTCCTCTTCTCTCTTCCCCAATCCCCTTCCACTGATCAACTGTTCTCCCTCCTTTGACTAAAGGAAGTCCCTTTTGATTACTATTTTCATTCTAGCTTGACATATGAGAGAAAACAAGTAACCCTTGACTTTCCTAGAAACAGCTTCTCTGTGGAAGACATCAAGAGGTGTCAAGAGACATTTATCAGAATGCATGGGCAGAGCATTCCAGTAGAGGACAGAGCCAATCTGAAGGCCCCAGGGTAGGAGGAGGGAACCAAGGAAAGTAAAGGAGGCCTGGGTGGCAGTCATCCATTCATTGGTGCTGAATTCCAAGGATTGTGAGTAGTCTAAATTTGAATGTGACCTCCAGTTCTTATGAAGTGTATCTGTCAAGCAAGAAGGATATGATTTTTATTTTATTGAGTAACTCATTAGCTTTTTCAGCATGTAGACATGTGAAATGTGAGTCTGTCTCCAATCATTCTTGAGCTCAATGTGCTGATTTGGGGGGGCAGTTTTTGTCATTTACCTTAGAAAAGTGCTCAGTTGTCGCTGCAAAGGGAAAACAGGTGTTTTGCATATGCATACTTATTATATTGTATCCTTAATACATTTTAGGTATCTAATGGATCCAAACTAAAGTCCTGAGGAACTTTCAGTGAGAGCAAACATAATAATAGCTAATATTTGTTAAGTGCACTATTCCGGGTTTTGATTTAAGCACTTTAAGTATATAAACCCCTTTCAACTCACGTACCAACTCCATGTGGTGGGTATGTGATTTCTTCCGCTTTAGAGATAAGGAAACTAATGCTGAAGGACACAGAGGATGGTGGAGCGAGGACCCAGACCTGAGGAGTTGGCTCCAGAAATCATGCTCAACCCACCAGGCTGTCCTGCTTTCAACTCATTATGACAGATGTGTTAGTTTGCTTGAATTACAAATAGCCGCAGTATTAATATACTATGGAATAAGATTTGTTTGAATGTTATCTTTGTTAATAATTGATAATAATTGATACAGTTATGAGTGATTAATTAGTTTAAATAATAATTTTTAAAAAGTAGAGTTTTACTATAACTAAGTATTCACACAAGTCTAATTTCAGTACTTTTGATGCTATGTGTCTTTTTTTTTATGGTACTGGAGATTGAACTCAGGGACATTCTACTTCTGAGTTATATCCCCAGCACTTTATATTTTGAAATGGTTTTGCTAAATTGCTGAGAGCCTCACTAAGTTGTTAAGGCTGACCCCAAACATGCTGTACTTCCGATTCAGCCTCCCAAGTACTGGGATTGCAGGCAAGCGCCATTGCACCCAGCTTTAAAGTAGTTCAAAAGTTAATTTTTATTTAAAAAAGTATTTTTATTAAAAACATAAAAAGTAAGAAAACAAAACAAACCACGGAAAGCATGAAAATATCATGATAGCCTGATAATCGATGACAGACTGTCAACATTTTAAGATTTTTTTTCTAGAATTATCTTATGCTTTATACAACAATATATAGATTATTTCATTAGCTGTGCCAGACCCATTTTAGTTTCCAGCTATTGTTGTGACATAAAATTTTCCTGTCTTACCAAAAACAGTGATAAAAAAGTGAACCATAATTTATTTAATCATTCATTTATTACTTGGTTTTCAAAATATTTTCTCTTAATTAATTTTTCACTGTTATTAATATCATTGCATTAAACTTCTGTGTTCATAAATCCTTGTCCACCTATTGGTTTATTCCTTAGGCTGAGTTTGAAGAAGTCAAATTATATAAGAGTTTTTAGGATCCTTGAAACATAAAATTTGTCTTTCTTTTCTTTTAAATTCACGACAGCAGACTAAAAGTATGCTCATTTCCTCACATTTTCCTAAACTCGTGTAGTATCACTGAAAAAAATTGCTAATCTGATTGTGTGGACTTTCATTATATTTGTTCATGACTCTTTGTCAGTTTGTTTATGGGCATTTGGGTATTTGTTGTGAATCTCTGTTGGCTTATGTATGGAAATGGTATTTTCACCATCATTTTTTTTTTCTGAATACTTTGTTCTAGCTTGCTGTTTGCCTTCTAATTTTGACCAGTTTGATTGACATGTAAAATTTATATTTTTATGCAGTTAAATTATCTCTCTTAATGAAACACATGCATTGCTTTTAAGAGTTATGGTCCTTCCCTTTACAGAAATCAAATTGTATTCAACAATGTTTTGTGGGTTTTTTCATGCTTTCTTTCTTTTTTTAAATATACTTTTATTCATGCATTATAATTATACATCATAATGAGATCCAGAGTGATAGAAACATACATGTGCACAGCACTTGGTGTATTTTTTGGGGGGAAGGGGGATCCCACCCCTCTCCCTCCTCCTCCCTGTACATGCTATCAAGATTGATATTGATAATTTTGTATATGCATTTAGCATTATTTGAACTATTTTCTTCATTAAGACTCCTCCCACACACACTTCCCTCCCTTAATCCTCTTTCCACTATTTTACTGGAATCTCTCCTAATTTATCTGAAGACTCTTTTGTTTTCCAGTTTCCAGTTTCCACAATACATACAACTCTACTTTCTGAGACTGGCTAATTGGACTTGGCATAATATTCTGGTTTTTTTTTTGTTGTTGTTGTTGTTTTTTGCGGTATGGGGATTAAACTCAGGGGCATTCTACCTCCGAGCTATATCCCTAGCCCTATTTTTTATTCTTTATTTTGAAACAGGGTCTCACTAAATTGCGGAGTGCCTCACTAGGTAGCTGAGGTTGGCCTCGAACCTGGATCCTCTGGTCTCAGTCTTCCAAATGCTGGGATTACAAGCGTGCACCACCATGCCTGGTTTAATATTCTGTTTTTTACTGTGTATGATTTTTAGAATTAACTCCTTAACTTACATAGGGGTTACCTCAATATGTGGTTAAAAACCTATATTGATCCCACATTTATTTCCTCTCAATAGATAAAATAGTTGTTTTTTTTTACCTCTGTTGGTTGAGTAACACATCTTTGCCTCATTGAATTGTGATCTCTTTTATCAGTCTAAAAATACTAAATTAGGCCATTATTTTGTTTTCTTAACCTATTTAGTTTTGGACAAGTATGAGTTTAAATTATTATAGTATTAGAATATGCCTATGTTGGGGTCTTAGCCCGGCCGAAAGACCCTGCCTCTAGATGGCACCTGGCAGAGTGCCAGAAGCGGCTGCAGGTGGTAACATCCTAGGGCTGCGCCAGGCTAGAGCGCATGCACCCGCACACCCGGCCAGTGGCCTGCCCAGGTGAGAGCTGTATGTGGGCACCTCCTGGCTCAAGCCCTGTGTGGCTTTAAGAGCCTCCACCTCCTGTGGGAGAGAGAGGTTTTGGGAGAAGGCGCTGTGGGCGGTTGCTGTTGTTGGTGTTGTTGCTGGAGGCGTAGGTTGTTGGGGGTCTATTGGAGAGGTACTATTTCGAGGAATGGTTACGGGGAATGAGAGTGAGGTGAGAGAAGCAGGGTTAAGAGAATAGTTACTATTACTGCTTGGGTAGCGTCCTCGATCCCAGAGAGAAAGAGAGAGGTATAATAAAGAGAAGTTTGAACCAGCAACATTCAGTCATCGTCTTTATTGGGGCCTCACAGTTGAGGGTTCAGCCTGGGGTCCCGATATGCCTATACTGTGCTGTTGTACCATCAGTCAGAATAATTAAATATGGTTGTATATCTGAGACAGCACTAAGAATGGAAGAAAAAATAATTTCCTCTATCAAGTCCCAGTTTCTATAAGTACACAACAAGCTCTTTGAAGGAAGATGTAGATCTTATGTTTGCAATCTCCCAACAGGGTTATACCATCTACACTATGCCAGCTCAATTAATATTTTGTATTGTCTGCCTAGTCAGTGGCCAGCAGGAGAGTGGATTGCAGCAGCCACTTCTAGAAAAGCTATTGAAATTTCTGTCTTTAGAGCTTTCTAGGGTGAATGGAATAGCCAACACACACAGCAAAGTCCACTGACTTTCTGTCAGGCTGTCAGTTGCTGCTGTTCTTTTGTTCTAAGCTAGTAAGTGTAGAATCTGCTGAGACTTTCCATTATGAACATCTCCATATGAAATATGGATAAAATGTGGAGGGGACATTGTAATGAAGCATAATTGGAGTGATGAGTAGCTACTTGGTGCATTTTAGGGCCTAACAATGACATTGCAAAAATAGCCTCTGATACATATCTAGGAAACAATGATAGAACTTAAACAACTATAAATAAGAAAAGACCCTAAGAATCATCTGCTCTAACTGCCTTTCTTTGTAGATTGGAAGAGAGAAATCCAAGGAAGCAATGAGCTGCTGTACTGCCCAAACAATTAATAAGGAGAAGCTCATAACTCCTCTTTCAGTATTCTTTATATCACAACCCTGACCATTAATTAAAATGATCTGGTTTGAGCCATTTCAGAACCTGTGGTACTCTTCTTTTTATACAGAATATGGAGAGAATTTATGTATAGAAAATTTTTAGTGAATTGCAATTGGTCTCTAAGGAATTTCAGCATTTTTATTCTCTCTCCAGTCCCAATAAAGTAGGTCGCAGAATCAACAATTAATTATAATTTAATATTTTTTTTCTGTTCTACTCTGAGAGCAGATGCTCCTAAAACACAACTCTAACCTCAGACATGTGGTTTGCACTCTAATGTCACTTTTAAGACAAAAATCAAGAGAGCAGTGATGCTATGGAACCTTTTCAGAGCTGCCATCTTCTCTGCAGAGTCAGGGCAGGTACTCCACCTGCACTCCAGGGCTGTGAATCATGTGTGCTTTCATCTACAACCCAAGACCTTTTCAACTTTTAAAACTGCCTTCCCTCAAGGCGGAAACAAACATTTGGTTCACTTGAAAAGTAAAATATGAAGCGTGAATCAAATCTATATCATGCAGGGTGTGGTGGTGCACGCTTGTAATCCCAGCATTTGGGAGGCTGAGACCGGAGGATCCGGGTTCACGGCCAGCCTCATCTACCTAGTGAGGCCCTCCACAACTTAGTGAAACCCTGTTTCAAAATAAAGAATAAAAATAGGGCAGGGGTTATAGTTCTGAGGTAGAATGCCTCTGAGTTCAATCCCCAGTACTGCAAAAAAAAAAAAAAAAAAAAAAAAAAATAT
>PVLC010013950.1:0-40306 GCA_004027655.1 Graphiurus murinus | reverse complement strand
ATCAACAAAAGTCTCTCATAAAAAGGAAGACTAATGGGATTTTCCCGAAGGATTTCAATTGTTTTAAAAAAATGGACCTGATAACATGAAGCACCTTCTTTGTACTTGTCTCTGACCTTTTTCTCTGAGACCAGAATTCTGGATAGACAGTTTCTGTACCTGATACTAATCAGGAAATGCGTGCTATTTATATTTAAAACGTACTTAGTTATATTTAATGACCTCATTCCTGAATTCCTTTTTCATTATAGTAACTTTCGTTTCTATTGTTGCTGTTTAATAATATGAATAAACAGAAAGTGCCAGTGGACACTCAGTGCTTAAAACCCTTGGCCTCTAGCACTCATTCACATGGGTCTGACCACTGTTGGCTCTAGTCCAATGGGCTCTTCTAATTTGAGCGGAGTAAATTTTAATGTGAAACAATGCAAATGATAATGATATGAAATGTCAAGATTAAATTACTTTCTAACACAATGGAGCCGTTTATTTGTGAAAGTAACTTAACTACTGTTTAATCCTGAGGAAGATGGAAATAGGGAAAACATTGAAAAATGAAACATCTTTAACATAAATGTCTACTGTATACTATAAAATTCTAATTCTGTTGCATCCCTTCCATCCCTACAAATGCATTAAACATTCCGTTTAACTTGTGGGGTTTTTGTTATTCTTTTAAAGTATATTCAATTTGAAAAGGAAATTTTTCACACATCACAAGACAATTACAATACTGTGATGTCATCTGGATAGTGGTGAGACAACAGTTACATACTGTTGCAGAACAAGATGGTCCAAAATTGAGTGGTTTCAACAACAGTGACTTGACAGCAGTTTTGGCTGACTGGGCTCACTTGGTCTTTCATTTTGGACTTCTTTATTGCAGTGTAGGGATCTGTAAATATTCAAAAATGATGAGATATATATTTATATCATACGTATTGCCTCTAAAACAGGGAGAGATTAGAAGAGACTCTTGGCTTTGTCTCCAGTGAAGTCCTGAGTCCTAACAGGCTGTGTGTCTGGTCAAGTCATTGAGCCACCCTGGACTTCACGTGGTATAAATCAGTAGGTCTCAACTTTTCTGCCCTAACCAACTTGAGGGATTACAGGGGTGTACCCCTGTAATTCAGCTATTTGAGGGGCTGAGGCAAGAAGATCACCAGTTTGAAGTCAGACTAGGCAACTTAGCAAGACCCTGACTCAGAATCTTAAAAAGGGATGGGAATGTACCTCAGCGCTAGAGTACTTGCCTAGCATGCATGAAGCCCCAAGTTCAATTGCCCATACTGCCAAAAACAAAAAGGAAATTTCCATTTGCAGCTAAATTAGGTTGATTAGTTTTTTAAGGTATAAGCTATATTGTGAAAAGACATTCATAATGCAAGAGCATTTTAAGTAAAAAGTTAATGTTCTTTCTCTACCCTAGATTCCAGCCAGAGATGTAGCCACTAGTTTTTTGTGTAGCCTAGCAATTTTTAAGAAATGAATTGCTTTTTATTAAATACATCACTTTTGGGGGGGGGGGTACTGGGGATTGAACTTGGGCATTCTACCTCCCAGCTACACCCCCAGCCTTTTTTTTTATTCTTTATTTTGAAACAGGGTCTCACTAAGTTGCGGAATGCCTCACTAGGTAGCTGAGGCCACAAACCCAGATCTTCCGGTCTCAGTCTCCCAAATACTGGGATTACAAGAGTGCGCCACCACACCCAGCTAATACATCACTTTTTAAAATAATCTAATATTCCCAGAGGCTTTACTCACTGAGCTGCTACTTTTAATATTATCTTCATATTTCTAATAATACATATACCCTGCCTTTTATTTAGCTATCCATTTATTTATTTATTTATTTATTTATTTATTTATTTATTTTGGCGGTACTAGGGATTGAACTCAGGGGCATTCTACCTCCAAACTATACCCCCAGCCCTCTTTTTTATTCTTTATTTTGAAACAGGGTCTCACTAAGTTGCGGAGGGCCTCACTAGGTAGCTGAGGCTGGCCGCGAACCTGGATCCTCTGGTCTCAGCCTCCCAAATGCTGGGATTACAAGCGTGCACCACCACGCCCAGTTTAGCTATCCATTTTAGACTGACTTCCTGTCATGGTTGAGATACAGCTATCTTACACTTAGACATCTGCCCTAATATGCTTTTTTTTGTTTTTTGGTGCTAGGGATCAAACCCAGAACTTTGTACATGATAAGCACATGCTCCAAGACTGAGCTCTACCATCCCCCAATGTACTTGTAAATTTTGCATAAGTCAGTGTTTGAGTATGCCAGCCAGATGTCTTCCAGTTGCTCCTCCAAATCTGCTCCCTTTGTCCTGCTTTTCCTCCCAAGAAAGCTGTATAAATTACATCAACAGACTTCCTATCCTCTCTGGATTCTGCTGCTTTTAGCCAAGAGATGGAGGAAGGAGAGTAAGGATAGGACTTTCATGTCTTGGGGTGGCCAGCTCCACAAGCTGCCTTTCGATCACCTGCCTTTTTCTTTCCTTGCCCTTTTGGTTCTAGTCTTCCCGCTGGCTCTGGGTGACTGCTTTCTCTCTAGGGTGCCGTCTGCTTGCTGGGACACTGACAATGAGCATATAATGCCCCTGCTACAGGCTAGTGTGAGCATGGTGTGATTGATTTTTCTTCACTAAAGTGTGTTTCTCTCGAGTTACTAATTTTTTTTTTCTTTTTTTTTTTTTTTTTTTTTTGCGGTACTGGGGATTGAACTCAAGGACATTCTACCTCCAAGCTACAACCCCAATCCTATTTTTTTTATTCTTTATTTTGAAACGGTCTCACTGTTGCAGAAGGCCTCACTAAGTAGCTGAGGCTAGCTGCAAACCCAGATCCTCCAGTCTCAGCCTCCCAAGTACTGGGATTACAAGTGTGCACCACCACGCCCATCTTACTAATTACCTTCATTTCCCCATACTTGTAAATTGCTGCATCCTGCCGTGTGCTGAAGCACTGTTGTAGTCTGAGGCTTTGCTTTGCCACCTCCTGTATGGGATCTTGTTTCCTGAATTCCACACCTTCCTCTTTCTTGGTTTACTCCCATTTCTTCTTTCTATAACACACCAGTGTTCTGATTTGATACTACTAGGAAGTTGAGGTTGGGTAATTTTGAAAAATGTCCCCCAGATGATTAAAATTCCTTGAAGCCAATTTTCCTGTGAATTACTGGTCTCCTAAGGCCTTTCGTTGTTTTTTTGTTTTTTTCTGTATTAGGGATTGAACTCGGGGGCAGTCTACCTCCAAGCTACAGCCCCAGCCCTATTTTTTTTATTTTTAATTTTTTTTCCTTTTTTGTGGTACTGGGGATTGAACTCAGGGGCATTCTACCTCCAAGCTATACCCCTAACCCTATTTTTTATTCTTTATTTTGAAACAGGGTCTCACTAAGTTGTGGAGGGCCTCACTAGGTAGCTGAGGCTGGCTGCGAACCTGGATCCTCCAATCTCAGCCTCCCAAATGCTGGGATTACAAGCATGTGCCACCACGCCCAGCTTTTTTTTTTTTTTTTTTTTTTTTTTTTTTTTTTTTTGCAGCACTGGGGGTTGAACTCAGGGGCATTCTACCTCCAAGCTATACCCCCAGCCCTATTTTTTATTCTTTATTTCGAAACTGAGTCTCACTAAGTTGCGGAGGGCCTCACTAGGTAGCTGAGGCTGGCCGCGAACCCGGATCCTCCGGTCTCAGCCTCCCAAATGCTGGGATTCCGGCTTATTTTTTTAAACAGGGTCTCACTAAGTTGCAGAGGACCTCACTAAGTAGCTGAGGCTGGCCTTGCCCTGTGATTCTCCTGTCTTAGCCTCCCAAGTACTGGTATTACAAGCCTGTGCCACCATGCCCAGCTTAGCCCTAGTCCTTTTTATTTTTTATTTTGAGATAGGGTCTCACTAAGTTGAGGAGGGCCTCACTAAGTTGCTGAGGCTGGTCGTGAACCTGCGGTCCTCCTGTCTCTGCCTCTCCCAAGTACTAGGATTACAGGCATGTTTATTTTCAGCTGGTTTTGAACTCCTGGGCTCAAGTAGTCCTCCCACTTCAGCCTCCCAAGTAGCTGGGACTACAGGTTTGTGCTACCACTCCAGGCTAAGGTCTAAGGTCATACCCTAACTTACACTGTCTAGGGAGCTTCTAATACAGCTTCTAATACAGTAATCATTAGTAATACTTTATTGGGACTAATTGGGCAAAAATGAAGAGGATGAATTTGAGCTAATAAGTATTTGTAAGATTAAAGTTCAAATTTTGCTCACCTTGCAACATGGCAATTTTAAAAGCTTATTATTGGTGCATACTAGTTATACAGAATAATGGGTTTCAAAGTGGCATATTTGTACATGCATAAAACATAATTTGGTCAATTTTATTCCCCAGTACCTCTCTTTGCTCTCTTCTCCCTCCCAGCATGACTTTTTAATTTGCCTACTTTCATTTTGTCTTGGGAATTGGACTTGGTGGTACACACCTGTAATCCCAGTACTTCAGAGGTTGAGACAGGAAGATCACAGGTTTACTACCAGTCTTGGCAACTTAGCAAGGCCCTATTTCCAGATAAAAATAGAAATGGGCTGGGGGTGCAGCTCTGAGGTAGAATGCCCCTGGATTCATTTCCCAGCATCAATATATATATATATATATATATATATTTTTTTTTTTTTTTTTTTTTTTTTTTGCAGTACTGGGAGTTGAACTCAGGGGCATTCTACCTCCGAGCTACACCCCCAGCCCTATTTTTTATTCTTTATTTTGAAACCGAGTCTCAATAAGTTGCGGAGTGTCTCACTAGGTAGCTGAAGCTGGCCGCGAACCGGGATCCTCCGGTCTCAGCCTCCTAAATGCTGGGATTACAAGCGTGCGCCACCACGCCCAGCTCAAAATATATTTTTGTTTACGTATTTTTGCCTTAGAAAATACTGCATTTCCTGTCTCTATGACAGGCTCACTTTCTCTGGCTTGCCTGAAAGACTCTTGGGGTTTGTTACCTTTTTTTTGTTACTACTGAGCTGCCTTCTTAGGAAACCTAGGTGAGTCAGCTTTATTTATTTATTTATTTATTTATTTATTTATTTATTTATTTATTTATTTATTTGGTACTAGAGGTTGAACCCAGGGGCATTCTACCTCCGAGCTATACCCCCAGCCCTATTTTTTTATCCTTTATTTTGAAACAAGGTCTCACTAAGTTTCAGAGGGCCTCACTAAGCAGCTGAAGCTGGCCTAAAACCCAGATCCTCCAGTCTCAGCCTCCTAAATGCTGGGATTACAAGTGTGTGCCACCACACCCGGCTTATTATTATTTTGTATGTGTGTGTGATACTGGGGATTAAACCCAGGGGCATTCTACCTCCAAACTATACTCTCAGTCCTATTTTATTTTATTAATTAATTAATTTATCTATTGTGTGTGTGGTGCTGGGGATGGAACCCAGGGCCCTTCTACCTCTGAGCTACACTCCCAGTCCAATTTTTTATTCTTTATTTTGAAACCGAGTCTCACTAAGTTGCAGAGTGCCTCACTAGGTAGCTGAGGCTGGCCTCGAACTTGGATCCTCCGGTCTCAGCCTCCCGAATGCTGGGATTACAAGCGTGTGCCACCACGCCCAGCCTATTTTATTTTATTTTTGATACAGAGTCTCGATAGATTGATGAGAGTGTTACTACTTTTTTTGTTTTGCTTTGTTTTGTTTTCGGTGCCAAAACCTGGGATCGAACCAGGGATGAGAGTGTCATTACTTGCTGAGGCTTGGCTTGAACCTGCCATCTTCCTGTCTCAGCCTCCCAAGTACTGGGATTACAAGCCTGCACCACCAAGCCAGGCAAGTCAGCACTTTTTCAAAATGCTCGTTCACCAGCCTGTGGCCTGTTAGGCAGACTGGATTGAAAAGAACTTTTAACCACTGATCTTGAGTCTACCAAACCTCATAAAGCTAATTGTCCTGAGTTCAGTTACAAAGATGGGAAGGTTCCTCATGGCTTCCTCCCCAGGGAACTACTGGCTTGTTCCATCCTCAGAGCTGTACGTATTGGTGTACATATTGGAACTCTTTAAGGAAGAAGCAAAGACCATAGGCAAACTTCTCATAATGTGACAGAATGGAACAAGAAGAGAACACATTTGGCCAGAGAGTTAGATATAGTGAGACAGGTAGGTTCTCAGGGAAAGAGAAAAAAAGACCCTTCCTGGGTGGAGACCCACATCCACAAGCATGCTTGTCCCTTAAGTTAGATAAACAAAACCCCCAGCATATGCGTGTAACAAATAACTAAAACAGAAACTTAATTAGTTTAAATATCACTAAATTCAAAGATGCACACAATGTGCCAACAAATGGTTTACAGCTAGACTGTTTAGTTAAAAAGAAACTTAAAGCCCAAATATACAAGGATTGTCATGGGACTTGGTTTTCAAAGAAGCTTGCCTGAGAACCTGCAGATTTCTTACCAGGAAAAGTACATCATATATGTACTTATTTCAAGAGCACAACTGTGGGTGCATCACTCCTCTGAGAGGCTAGGGCCACCCACACTGCTTTGGGGTGTATACTCCTTTGTTGTATTTAAGTAAATCTTTGCTTGTGCCTTTCTTCTGATGCATCCTGAAATTCTCTTCAGTAGCAAAAGTCAAGAACCTACCCAGGCCAAGTAAGATCCCATTCTTATTGGAGGGACCTCCTCCTCGGACCCTTGTCCAGTAACAACAATACAATTAAATTGAAGGTGTGAGAAAGTTCAGATTTTTCAAGTGGAGGAAGAAGTTGAAATTGAGAAGGTAAGAACTATGGGTGACCTGTGAAGGGCCTGTGTGTGATAGAGCATTTACAGATTATACTTACCCCTCCAAGAGTTGAGTTGGTCTAGACCTTAGGGTACCACTAACCCAGCTCTCTCATTTTCACCAAGGGCAAAAAAGTTTAAAAGAGGTAGCTCAGGTGCTGGAACAGAGCAAGAGTGGAGTGTCCTGCAAGGCCGCTGTGTACGGTTGTGCTAAGTGTGTACTGGGCAATTTCAAAAGGCACTGTTCACACCACAATGTAAATAATTCCCCTAGGGTCTATACATTGCACGTCTGAGGTAGGGGCCTTGGAGCTACTTTTGGCTAGAAGCTTCAAAATGAAAAGAATAAAGCTGCCAGGCATGGTGGCGCACGCTTGTAATCCCAGCATTTGGGAGGCTGAGACCAGAGGATCTGGGTTCGAGGCCAGTCTCAGCTACCTAGTGAGGCACTCTGCAACTTAGTGAGACCCTGTTTCAAAATAAAGAATTAAAAAAAAAAATAGGGCTGGGGATGTAGCTCAGAGGTAGAATGCCCCCTGGGTTCCATCCCCAGTACCACACACACAAAAAAAAGCTTCTTCACCGTCCCCCTCCCCTTCAGATAATAACAAACAGACCGATCCGGAGATAAGACACTAAATAGACTGGGCCTCCCTAGACTGCTTGAGAGGTACAACCCAGTACCAGTACCCCTCTTATAAACAAAGCAGAGGCTCCCTCAGCCATCTGCGAGATAAGACACAAGACAGTAGAGAAAAATAATATTTGGATTAATGGCTATTCTGCTTCTGTATCTTGCTTATGCTAGGTGTAATAAATCTCTTGCTAGCCAGGCGTGGTGGCACACACTTGTCATCCCAGTACTTGGGAGGCTGACAGGAGGATCCGGTTTCGAGGCCAGCCTCAGCTACTTAGTGAGGCCCTCTGCAACTTAGTGAGACTCTGTTTCAAAATAAAGAATAAAAAATAAGGCTGAAGGTGTAGCTCGAAGGTAAAATGCCCCTCGGTTCCATCCCAGTACTGCAAGATAGATAGATAGATTATAGATAGATAGATAGATAGATAGATAGATAGATAGATAGACAGACAGACAGATAGCTAAATCTCTGGCTTACCCCTCTGTCTCCTCCATAATTAAGTGACCAAATGTATAAAAATACTTGTAAAATTTCAGGGTTCAAGGCCAGACATGAAGCTTTTGCTTCCTAAGCCTTCACTAGTGAATAAAGTAACCTGCTTTTCCAACTCCAATCACAGCGTTCTTTGTCTATGGAGACCAAGCTATGGGGACCAAGCCTCCTGCAACATGTCCACTCAACTGTATGTGGGGTTCTTCTCACGACTTGGCAGTTTAGCTGGTTACAATTCATATTTCCTTGGTGTGTTGACTATCAGTTGCTGCATAACAAATTGTCCCCAATTTAGAGCTTAGAAACAACATCAATTTATTATCTCACAATTTTCATGGGTCAAATGTCCTAGTATGGCATAGCTAGATTCTCTGCCAAGGGTTTCACTGGGGCAAAGGCAGGATGTCGATCAGGTCTGTGGTTTTCATTTGGCCCAGGATCATCTTCCAAGCTCACTGTTGTCAGTAGAATTCATTTCCTTGTGGTTGTGGGACTGCGGTCCCTGGTTTCCTTCTAGTTAGCTGGAGCCTCTCAGCTCCTAGAGGTTGCACACAGCTCCTTTGCACAGGGCCCCTCCGCCTACTTCTGACACTAATGTTTACTTTCCTCTGGCCCTGCTAGAGTATTTCCCTCTTCCTTCTAATCCTTCGAGACCGGTGAGAAAATCGTCTGACCTGGTTCCAATTCTTTTGGGTAAATACCCAGCAGTGGCATAGCTGAGGACCCTCCACACTGATCTCCAAAGTGCTGCACTAATTTGCAATCCCAGCATTTATTATTGTTTGTGGGTTTTGTGTGTGTGTGTGTGTGTGTGTGTGTGTGTGTGTGTGTGTGTGTGTATGTGTGTGTTACTGGGGATTGAATCCAGGGGCATTCTACCTCCAAACTACATCCGCAGCCCTATTTTTTTTAATTCTTTATTTTGAAACAGGGTCTCACTAAGTTGCAGAGGGCTTCACTAAGTAGCTGAAGCTGTCCGTGAACCTGCAATTCTCCTGTCTCAGCCTCCCAAGTACTGGGATTACAGGTATGCACCACTATACTCAGCTTCCTTTGGGTTTTTAAATGGAAGCTTCATTACACACAGGCATGATCCAAGCATCAAAATTGGGCAAAAAGAATTCATCTGATCTTTTTTTTTTTTTTTTTGCAGTACTGGGGATTGAACTCAGGGGCGTTCTACCTCCAAGCTATACCCCCAGCCCTACTTTTTATTCTTTATTTTGAAACTGGGTCTCACTAAGTTGCAGAGTACCTCACTAGGTAGCTGAGGCTGGCCGAGAACCCGGATCCTCCGGTCTCAGCCTCCCAAATGCTGGGATTACAAGCGTGCGCCACCACGCCCGGCTCCATCTGATCTTATGTTAACAAACTGTGCAGGGAAACCTAGTAAGTCCTGTCTGTTCAGATTCTTCTTGGCCTTCAGTGCAGTCAGCCTCCCTCCAGGGTACTGGGCAGGACTCCTCTGGAATGAGAAGGGTCTTTGGACCTGCTATTAACAAGGATAGGTCAGAGAATTTATGGGCATCTCCAAGACAGAAAACTAATGGAAGATAAGAATTTCTATGACCTCCCTTGGGGAAGAGAAAGTCTAAATCTATGGCATGTTTGGGGAGAGAGTGAGAAGCCAGGATCCATAGTCAAAATCCCAAAACTCTATATCATCTATTACACTTGGGGACCCACTGTGGATCTGAATCCTATGGCTCCATGTATCAATGTCCCTATCATCTAAAGACTATAATCTTGAAATATAAAGAGCCACTCAAGCCAGGCATGGTGGCACACACCTGTAATCCCAGTACTTGGGAGCCTGAGACAGGAAGATTACAACTTCACAGCCACTTCAGCTACGTAGTGAGTACTTCCTCAACTTAGTGAGAACCTGTTTCAAAAATAAAGAGTAAAATAGAGCTGGGAATGTAGCTCAGAGGTAGAATGCTCTTGGGTCCCATTCCTAGTACCAAAATAAAAAATAAAAAATAAAGAGCCACTCATTAAGTCGGGCGTGGTGGCGCACGCTTGTAATCCCAGCATTCGGGAGGCTGAGACAGGAGGATCAGGGTTCGCGGCCAGCCTCAGCTACCTAGTGAGGCACTCCGCAACTTAGTGAGACTCGGTTTCAAAATAAAGAATAAAAAATAGGGCTGGGGGTGTAGCTCGGCGGTAGAATGCCCCTGAGTTCAATCCCCAGTACCGAAAAAAAAAAAAAAAAAAGCCACTCATTATAGTCATTTCTAACTCCAAACTGGATGGCTAGAAATTATTTCAGATAGGAAAAGGGTAAGAAAGACAAAGAGTCGGGCACAAAGCCCGACATTTGGGAGGCTGAGACTGGAGGATCCGGGTTCTCAGCCAGCCTCAGCTACCTAGATTCCATCCCCAGTACCAAAAAAAAAAAAAAAAGAGAGAAAAAAAAGTTAAAGAAATAGTATAGCTGAGTGTGGTGGCACATGCTTGTAATCCCAGTACTTGGGAGGCTGAAATAGGAGGATCTCAGGTTCATGGCCAGCCTCAGCTACTTAGTGAGGCCCTCCACAACTTAGTGAGACCCTGTTTCAAAATTAAGAATTAAAAATAGGGCTGGGGGTGTAGCTCAGGGGTAGAATGCCCCTGGGTTCAATCCCCAGTACCACAAAATAAATAAATAATAAAAATAAAATAAATAGTATATTTCACAGGAAAAGAAAGAGAGTGGGCCCGTAAATAAAAAGATGCATGTTTCATCAGGAAAATGCAACTTAGAACCATAATGAGAAACCACCAGAATGGTTAAAATTAAAGATCAAGTGTTGGGAGGATGAAGGGCAGAAAGGATCCTTATATACTGCTGCCAGGAGTGTAAATTGGTACTTCTTTGTGAGTATAAACTAGTAAAATTGAACATGCAAATACACTATGATCTAGCCATGCCATACACACAGGTTAGAGCCCAGGGAAAATAGTGTACCTGTATACCAGGAGGCAGGTACAAGAATATTCTCTTAGACAGGTGTGGTGGTGCACGCTATAATCCCAGTATTTGGGAGGCTGAAATGGGAGGATCACAGGTTCAAAGGCAGTCTCAGCAATTAGTAAGAACCTTAGCAACTTAGCAAGACCCTGTTTAAAAATGAGCCGGGCGTGGTGGCGCACGCTTGTAATCCCAGCATTTGGGAGGCTGAAACCAGAGGATCCGGGTTCGCGGCCAGCCTCAGCTACCTAGTGAGGCACTCCGCAACTTAGTGAGACTCAGTTTCAAAAAAATAAAAAATAAAATAGGGCTGGGGGTATAGCTCAGAGGTAGAATGCCCCTGAGTTCAATCCCCAGTATCGAAAAAAAGCCTAATTATTTGTTATCTGTGTTATCTATTCTCAATGTTTATATTCTATTTCAACTTTTTTTTTTTTTTGCGGTACTGGGGATTGAACTCAGGGACATTCTACCTCTGAGCTATACCCCCAGCCCTATTTTTTATTCTTTATTTTGAAACTGAGTCTTACTAAGTTGTGGAGTGCCTCACTAGGTAGCTGAGGCTGGCCACGAACCCAGATCCTCTGGTCTCAGCCTCCCGAATGCTGGGATTACAAGCGTGCGCCACCATGCCCGGCTTCTATTTCAACTTTTATTATTAGAACAGTACATGCTGAATCCTCAGCTACTATAGCCGGGCCTGATTCAGAGTATATACTTGATAAATATTTTTAATAAATAATGAATGTTCTTTCAGGAATATGGTAATGTAGAAATGTATGCATGTTGTAAAGAGTAGAAAACTCTTCCTTTTTTCTTCTCTATACTTCCTCCCCCCCACCCCCGCCCCAGTATGGGGAATTGAACCCAGGGGCACTCGCTCTGCTACTCAGCTACATCTCCAGCCCTTTTTATTTTTTCATTTGAGATAAGGTCTTCCTAAATTTCCTAGTCTGTCCTCGAATTCGTGATCTTTCTGCCTCAACTTCCGGAGTCACTGGGATTACAGGCATGTGCCACCATGTCCAGCTCTTCATACTCTCTCTTTTTTTTTTTTTTTTTTTTTTTTTGTACTGGGAATTCAACCCAAGTACATTCTATCTCCAAGCTACACCCCCAGCTTTTTTAAATTTTGCAACAGGATCTTACTAAATTGCTGAGGCTGGCCTCAAATCTGTGATCCTCCTGACTCAGCCTTCTAAGTACTGGGATTACAGGTGTGTGCCACCACGACCCACTCATACTCTTTTAAATTTGATGAGTTTGTCAAAAGGAAAGCTTCTATCCTTTGTAAATCTCCCACTTAAAAGATGTTACAAAGCCGGGCATGGTAGTACATGCTTGTAATCCCAGTACTTGGGAGGCTGAGACAGGAGGATCAAAGGTTTGCAGCCAGCCTCAGCTACTTAGTGAGGCCCTCTGCAATTTAGTGAGACCCTGCTTCAAAACAGAAAAAAAGATAGGATTGGGGATGTAGCTAGGAGGTAGAATGCCCCTGGGTTCAATCCCCAGTAACACACACACACACACACACACACACACACACAGATGTTCACGGATATTGTACTAGTCTGGCATGGTGGTGCATGCCTGTAATCCCCGTACTTGAGAGGCTGAGACAGGAAGATCACAGCTTCAAAGCCAACCTCAGCAACTTAGTGAGGCTCTCAGCAACCAAGTGAGACCCTATTTCCAAATAAGAAATAATAAAAAAAAAAATCTGGGGGTGTAGCTCAGAGGTAAAATGCCTCTGGATTCAATAATTCAATACCCAGTAAAACACACACACACACACACACACACACACACACACACACACACACACACACACAGAGATATTGCATATTCTGCAATTTTTCATAGAGCAGGCTGTGCACCATTCGAGGACCGTTGTCACCTGTAGGAGGTGGCATAACCTGTGTCCTGCCCCATCTAAGCGATCCCTACCTCTCTCCCTGGGGCCTCTCTTACCCCTGTGCCCTGTAAACCCCTCCCAGAGTGTCTCGACTTTGTGACCTTGCGCTGCAGGGAGCTGGCAACCTGCTGTGTCTGTCACAGGATAGTGAGCTCCTTTCAGACTGCAGCTGTCTTTTTGTCGCCACCTCCCACAGTCCCTTGGAGGACACGCTTGCTAAATGTTTTGGAACCAACAGGAAAAAATATAATTCAATTAGAAATTACCAAATGCTAAGCTTAAAAATTACTTGAGCCTACTCCCTGGCCACTTTAGTGGCTCCTAGACGGCAATTTCAGTGACCTTGTCAAAGGGGGGGAGCTTACAGCTCTGGGTCACTGCTGTTCTGTGCTCTGTCCTCTAGACATCCCCACCCCCATTCTCATCAGAACGATAGGACAGCACAGGCTAGTCATAAGTCCTATAGGCTCGTGGGAAATTCATCTTGCCTAATGAGACCAGCAGCCTTGTTATTGCATAACTACATCCTTCCATAAGACATGATGTAGTGTGAGCGAGAACAATTTTACCTACTTTCATTCAAGGGCACCAACAAATAAATCTGCTCCAGCTCTCTGAGGTCTGTTATACTTCTTCCAAACTTTCCTAGATTGTTTGCACCCAATGTTAGAGGTCAAATTGTGTCCCTCTGAAAATCCTAGGTTCAAGTTGTAATCCCCAGTTCCTCAGAATGTGACCTTATTTGGAAATAGGGTGATTGCACATGGCTGCCCATGGTGATTGCAGTTAGGCTGCAATGAGTTCAGTAGGATGGGTCCTAATCCAGTATGGCTGATGTCCTTATAAAAAAGGGGAAATCTGAACACAGAAACATGTACAGGTGCAGGCAGAAATGAGGGTGATCCATCTAACAAGCCAAGGAAAGCACCAGAAGCTAGGGAGCAGGCATGGAGCAGATTCTCCCTCAGGGTCATCAGAAGGCACCAACCTGGGTTGGCATGGTGGCACACGCCTGTAATCCCAGTACTTGGGAGGCTAAGACAGAAGGATTGCATGTTCAAAGCCAGCCTCAGCAACTTAGCAAGGCTCTCAGCAACTTAACAAGACCCTATTTCCAAATAAAATAGGGCTGGAGGTGTAGTTTGGAGATAGAATGTCCCTTGTTTCAATCCCCAGGACACACACAAAATAATAAAATAAAGAAGGCACCAACCTGACAAAATCAACCTTGATTTTGAACTGCTCGCCCCCAAAACCATGAGATAAATGCCTGGTGTTTAAGCCACCCAGTTAGTGGTACTTTGGTATGGCAGCATAGCAAAGCAATATACCCGGGTATTACAATCAGACATCACAGCTCATTTGAGCTGGCAAGGCCAACTCTGAGGACATCTGGTGAGTCTTCAAACTCCAGTGATGTTGGTGGACAGTTCCAAGATGCTCTTTTCCAGTGGGAAGTGTGGGCTCCGCAGCCAGATCGCCTGGATCGGCGCAATCCCTTGTAAGCTGTGTGATGTTAGGAATTTCTTTCTTTCTTTCTTTCTTTTTTTTTTTTGCAGTACTGGGAGTTGAACTCAGGGGCATTCTACCTCCGAGCTATATCCCCAGCCCTATTTTTTATTCTTTATTTTGAAACCGAGTCTCAGTAAGTTGCGGAGTGTCTCACTAGGTAGCTGAGGCTGGCTGTGAACCCGGATCCTCTGGTCTCAGCCTCCCGAATGCTGGGATTACAAGCGTGCGCCACCACGCCCGGCTAGGAATTTATTTTATTTCTTAGGGCTGTAAAATAAGTATAGTAATCCTCCCTTATCCATGGGGAATACATTCAGGACCCCAGTGGATGCTTGAAATTGCTGATGGTACCCAACCCTATATACATGTATTGTAATATCATAAGAGGTGATTTGACAACAGACTAAGTGACTGATAGACAGATATCATAGACAGCAAGGACATGCTGGATAAAGGGATGAATCATGTCCCTCTGGAAGAGGTAGAGTGGGATGGTGTGAGATTTTATCATGCTACTCTGAATGGTGCACAATTTAAGAAGTATGAATGGTTTATTTCTGGAATTTTCCATTTGATATTTTTGGACTTTGGTTGACTGTGGATAACTGAAACTATGGAAAGTAAAACTGGATAAGAGCCAGGCGTGGTGGCGCATGCTTGTAATCCCAGCATTTGCGAGGCTGAGACCGGAGGATCTGGGTTCGAGGCCAGCCTCAGCACTCACCTCAGCCTCACCTAGTGAGGCACTCCACAACTTAGTGAGACCTTGTTTCAAAATAAAGAATAAAAAATAGGGCTGGGGGTGTAGCTTGGAGGTAAAATGCCCCTGAATTCAATCCCCAGTACCACGAAAGAAAGAAAGAAAGGAAGGAAGGAAGGAAGGAAGGAAGGAAGGAAGAAAGAAAGAGAGAATAAAAAATAGGGCTGGGGGTGTAGCTCGGAGGTAGAGTGCCCCTGAATTCAATCCCCAGTACCGCAAAAAATAAGCAAATAAATAAATATAAATAAATAAAACTGGATAAGAGGGAGTATTGTGCCTTGTTTTAGTCTATTTGTGCCACTATAACAAAATATCATAGACTGGGGAATTTATAAAGAACAGAAATTTGGCTGGGCATGGTGGCGCACGCTTGTAATCCCAGCATTTGGGAGGCTGAGATCGGAGGATCCGGGTTCGAGGCCTTTCCTAGGGGTGAAGCCCTCACAACTAATCCACCTACAAAAGGGTCTCTTCTAACCACTGTCACCCTGGGGTTTACATTCCAACATATGGATTTTGGAGCCACCCATACACTGAAGCCATAGCATACCTATTCGGAACGGCCTAATGACCATTAAGTGAATTAATGAAGCTGAAAATTTTAGAACAGCACCTGGCATGGGTAAGTGATTTTGATACATCATTAACTATTATTAGTCTGTGGCGCTTGCTAATTTATCCTCCTCAGGACAGAGACATTGGCAGCTGCCTTGAGCTCCCTCCCGAGGTTCCCCCAGCAGCGCTGTGTTAAACAACTCTTCTCAGGTGGAAAGCAGTCCTGACCTACAGTGATCTGGCATGGCCTCAGGCCCCCAGGAAAAGGAGGGTTGAATGGGAGCTCTTCTGCAGGACAGGAAGGAGTACAAACCATGCAAACTCCACGCTATCAGACAGGCAGCACCCAGCAACAGTGGAGGCAATGCCTTTTTTTTTTTTTTTTTTTTTTGGTACTGGGGATAGAACCCAAGAGCATTCTACCTCCGAGCTATACCCATATCCTTTTGTTGCTATTTATTTATTTTATTTATTTATTTTTTGCAGTACTGGAGATTGAACTCAGGGGTGTTCTACCTCCGAGCTATACCCCCAGCCCTATTTTTTATTCTTAATTTTGAAACAGGGTCTCACTAAGTTGCAGAGGGCCTCACTAGGTAGCTGAGGCTGGCCGCGAACCCAGATCCTCCTGTCTCAGCCTCCAAAATGCTGGGATTACAAGCGTGCGCCACCACGCCTGGCTAGAAATTTTTTATTTTCATTTTTTATTTGTTGTGATGCTGGGGGCCAAATCTAGGAACTTGTACATGCTAGGCAAGCGCTCTGCTATTGAGCTATACCCCCCAGCCTGAGAAAGATTTTTTTTTTTTTTTTTTGCGGTACTGGGGATTGAACTCGGGGGCATTCTACCTCCGAGCTATACCCCCAGCCCTATTTTTTATTCTTTATTTTTTTGAAACTGAGTCTCACTAAGTTGCGGAGTGCCTCACTAGGTAGCTGAGACCAGCTGCGAACCCGGATCCTCTGGTTTCAGCCTCCCAAATGCTGGGATTACAAGCGTTTGCCACCACACCTGGTGTGAGACCCTATTTAAAAAGGAAAAAATTAAGAAGTCAGGCTGGGGGTACAGCTCAGAGGTAGAGTGCCTCTGAGTTCAATCCCCAGTACCATATACACGCACAGAAACAAAACAAAAAACATAAAAACCTTGGATCCTAATTTGGCTTTTCAGCAAAACAGAACATGGTGACTTTTTATCACAAGTCTCCTCCACCTGGTTGTTCTTTTTTTTTTTTTTTTTTTGCAGTACTGGGGATTGAACTCAGGGGCATTCTACCTCCGAGCTATACCCCCAGCCCTATTTTTTATTCTTTATTTTGAAACCGAGTCTCACTAAGTTGCGGAGTGCCTCACTAGGTAGCTGAGGCTGGCCGCGAACCCGGATCCTCCAGTCTCAGCCTCCCAAATGCTGGGATTACAAGCGTGCACCACCACGCCCGGCTTCACCTGGTTGTTCTTGCTTGGTTCCCCTGGCCCTTCCATATGGGACATGATTTCCAGCACTTTCAACATCCTAATTGACCTTCCCAAGACTGGTTCTTATTGACCTCATGCCTCTGAAGTGGCAGTAACTGCCAACAATGTGAGTTGACTGCCACCTGGGCCACACAGGTGAACTAACCCTGAATACAACATGCCGAATGTCTACTTTGATTTCTCATAGCACCTTTGTGAGAGGAAAAGACACCACATAGCGGTGAAGTAGCTTTCCCAAGGTCACTCAGTGCATAAATTCCTCCTCCTCCTGCTGCTGCTCCTCCTGCTCCTCCTCCTCCTCCCTCCTCATCTTCTTTCCTTCTCCTCCTGCTCTTCCTTTTCCTCCTCTTCCTTCTCCTCTTTTTCCTTCTTGATTGAACCCAGGTGCATTCTACCTCTGAACTACATCCCCAGATCTTTTTCTTTTTGTATTTATTTTAATTAATTTTTTTGAGGTACTGGGGATTGAACTCAGGGGCATTCTATCTCTGAGCTACACTCTCAGCCCCCCCTTTTTTTTTTTGCGGTACTGGGGATTAAACTCAGAGGCATTCTACCTCCAAGCTACACCCCCATACCTATTTTTTATTCTTTATTTTGAAACTGGGTCTCACTAAGTTGTTGAGTGCCTCACTAGGTAGCTGAGGCTAGCCTCAAACCCGGATCCTCCGGTCTCAGCCTCCCAAATGCTGGGATTACAAGCGTGTGCCACCATGCCCGGCTTCCTCAGCCCTATTTTCATTCTTTATTTTGAAACAGGGTCTCGCTAAATTGCAGAGGGCTTCATAAAATAACTGAGGCTGGTCACGAACCCAGATCCTCCTGTCTCAGCCTCCCAAGTACTGGGATTATAAACATGCGCCACCATGCCTGGCTACACCCTATCCATTTTTGTTATTTTAGCTTTCAGTTTATAGGATTAAAAAAAATTACAGTACTTGGGAGGCTGAGACTGGAGGATCCGGGCTCGCGGCCAGCCTCAGCTACTTAGTGATGTCCTCTACAACTTAGTGAAACCCTGTTTCAAAATAAAGAATAAAAAATAGGGCTGGGGGTATAGCTCAGAGGTAGAATGTCCCTGGGTTCAATCCTCAGTGCCACAAAAAAAAAAAAAAGAATAAAAAATAGGGCTGGGAGATGTAGCTTGGAGGTAGAATGCCCCTGGGTTCAATCCCCAGTACCGGAAAAAAAAAAAAAAACAACAACCCAACTATACTTATTTTTTGAGTAAGTGGTATGTTCACCAGGCAAAAAATTCTCAAAACAAAACAGTACAAGCAGAGAAATATTTCTCCCTCCCTCCTGGTTCCCAGATACCCAGTTCTCCTAGAACGCTATCAGGCTTGCTAGTTTCTTTTTTGCTTTTAAGGTGCTGGGGACTGAACCTAGGTCCTTGTGGATGCTAGACAAGTACTCTACTGCTGAGTTACATCCCCAGCCTCCTGGTCAGTTTCTTTACCATCCAGAGATAGTCTCTTCATGCACAAGAAAATATATACATTTATATGTATTTACTTTCTGTTTTAAGGCAAATGGGATATACAATATGCACTGTTTGGCTTCCTTTTTTTTTTTTTTCGGTACTGGGGATTGAACTCAGGGGCATTCTACCTCCGAGCTACACCCCCAGCTCTATTTTTTATTCTTTATTTTGAAACTGAGTCTCACTAAGTTGCGGAGTGCCTCACTAGGTAGCTGAGGCTGGCCGCGAACCCGGATCCTCCGGTCTCAGCCTCCCAAATGCTGGGATTACAAGCGTGCGCCACCACACCCGGCTCTGTTGGCTTCTTTTTTTCAATTAAATGTATCCTTAAAAAAAGAAAGCATATATTTTGAAGATCAATGGATATTACAAAAAGTGCTGTAGCAATACCTAATAGCAGACCATCGATATACATGAAGCAAAAATTGGTAGAATTGAAGGAGAAATAAATATTCCTACAAAATAGTTCCAGACTTTAATACCCCGCTTTCAATAATGGATAGGAAAACCTCATAAAAGATAAGGAAATAGAGGACTTCAACAACACAGTGAGCCACCTAGGTCTAACAGACAGATACCGAATCTTCCACTCAACGGCAGCAGCATACAAGTTCCTTTCAAGTACATGTGACACAAATTGTCTCAATGAATTTAAAAAGGTAGATAATATGCAAAGTATCCTCTTTTAGCTGGAAAGCTGGGTGTGGTGGCTTACACTTGTAATCTCAGTGGTTGGGAGGCTGAGACCAGAAGATTGAGGGTTTGAAGCTAACCTCAGCTTCTTAGGCCCTCTGCAACTTAGTGAGACCTTGTTTCAAAATAAAGAATAAAAATAGGGCTGGAGGTACAGCTTGGAGGTAGAATGCCCCTGGGTTCAATCTCTAGTACTGAGAAAAGAAAAAAGTATCTTCTCTGACTCAAACGGGATAAAGTTAGAAATGATAGAATGAAAACTGGAAAATTCACAAAATCATGATATTGGCATGGTATCAACTAGATAAACCTAAGAAAAGTTCCATGAGTCCATAGTTGAGGTCATTTGATAACATTAGGATACATTTCCTCCTAAAACTCATGGTGGCTAGTGCCTGTGGATTAATTTTTTGGTGTTTAAGGCTCATTCCGTTGGTTTTACTTCCAAAGGAAATTTTGGATATAAATTCTGTTATAAAGATGTTGAAGAAAATTCTGATCTGCTAGTCCCAGTAGCTAATTTTCAGCATTTATTTCTCAACAAGCCATTACTTTTTGGCTGGATACTAATCTTTACTGGCTGCTTTTCCCCCTTCATGGTAAATTTAACAGATTTTTTTTTTCTGCAGTACTGGGGATTGAACCCAGGGGCATTCTACCCCTGAGCTACACTTCCAGCCCTATTTTTTATTCTTTTATATCGAAAGAGGGTCTCACTAAATTGCAGAGGGCCTTACTAAGTAGCTGAGGCTGGCTGAGAACCTGCAATCTTCCTGTCTCAATCTCTAAGGAATATTTTATTTTATTTTATTTTATGTGTGTGGTACTAGGGATTGAACACAGGGGCATTCTACCTTTGAGCTACACCCTCAGTTCTGTTTTATTTATTTTGAAACAGGACCTCACTAAGTTGAGTAGGGCCTCACTAAGTTGCTGAGGCTGGCTTCAAACCTGCCATTCTTCTGTCTCATCCTCCTAAGTGCACCACCACACTTGGCTCAGATTTTTAATTTGTGTGAAACACATCTTCTCCATTAGTCCTTAGGTTTCATGAGATCAGGGGCAGGTCTGAAGCACAGTGCTAACAAACAGAGTTGCTAAGTATTTGCTGAATGATAAATGAATGAGCTAAATGATGTCTTTTATCAGAGACAATGGTGGTCCTTGTCTTGAGGAGGACAGTGTCTTGCTAGAAAGTCGCAGAGCAGTCGAGGAGGGTGAAGAGGTCACTTAGGACTGCGATTTCTGACTCTACAATCTCTCCAATGTCTAGTTGAGCTCTCACAGCTTCATTGCCTTTCCTGTGTAGCTCAACATATTTCTGGAATATACTTGCTCTTCATAATAATCTGATTAAAATGAGCTGGAAATGTCACAAATGTGTTGCTGTTGCGAATAAAATAAAATAAAAAGTGCATGCCTTGCAAACTGAAGTATAATTTTTTGGGATCTCATCTTCTGTTTTATGGTTCTTTCTAAGCAGCATGCACAACTGTACAGTCTCAGATAGGAGATGGATTAGGGAGACAGGCAGCTGTTTGGAAGCTTGCTTTCCTCCTCCTCCTCCTCCTCCTCTTCTTCGTTTTTTTGTTTTTGTGGTTTTTTTTTTTTTTTTTTTTTTTTTTTTTTTGATTGAACCCAAGGGCTTTCTACCTCTGAGCTATAGCTGAGAGCCCTATTTTATTTTTTAGGTACTGGGGATTGAACCCAGGGGCATTCTACCTCTGGGCTACACCCTCAGTCCTATTTTTTTATTCTTTATTTTGAAACAGGGTCTCACTAAGTTGCGGAGGGCCTCACTAAGTAGCTGAGGCTGGCCGTGAACCCGGATCCTCCGGCCTCAGGCTCCCAAGTACGGAGATTACAAGCATGCACCACCAAGCTTGGCTTTTTTTTTTTTCTTTCTTTTTTTTTGTGGTACCAGGGATTGAACCCAGGGGCATCCTACCTTTTATTTTTGAATGTGTTTGTTTTCTGTGATTGCTATAACACTTTGAAATTTGGTGGTAGATAACAATGCAAAACTATTATCTTACAGTTCTGTAAAGCTGAAGTCTGCCATGGTCTTGTTGGCTAAGGTCATGGCACTGGCAAGGCTGAGTGGGCCTGTGGGGTCTCTAGGGGATAATGTTCCTTGCATTTTTCCAGCTTCTACAGGTGGCTGCCTATCGTTTTTGGTTCTTGCCATTTTCAAAGCCAGCAATGACTGGTCTTCATTTTGTATCACTTTAATTCTCTATAGCCTCCCTCTGACTTCTTCTGCCTCCTTTTTTTTTTTTTTGATAGTGATATGGGGGATTGAATCCAGGGGTTTTCTTCGACTGAGCTATGTCTCCAGCTCTTTTTACATTTCTTTATTTTGAAATAAGGTCTTGCTGAATTGCCCAGGTTGGCCTCAAACTTGCAATCCTCCTGCCTCAGTCTATGGGGTAGCTGGGATTACAGGTGTGTGCCACTGTATGGGCCTGCCCCCTCCTTCTACTTTTTACTTTTTTTTATTACATTGGGTTCACCCCATAATCCAGGAAATATCAGCTCAAATTCAATTGATTAGCAACTTTACTTCTAGCTGCAAGATTAATTTCCTTTTGCCATGTAGGCTAACACATTTGTGAGTTCTGCGGATTAGGATATAGACATCTTTAGGGGTTATTATTCTGCCTATCACATGAAATAATTTTAGGTTTACTGAAGCATTGCAAGGAGTTACTGTATCTCTTTCACCCAACTTCCTTTAATGTTGACCTCTTACATAACAAAGACATATTTGTCAACACTAGGAAATTAACATTGATACAATACTCCTAGCTAAGCTCTAGATTTCTTTTGGCTTTCATCAATCTTTTTTATTTTTGCTTTTTTTTTCAGTATTGGGGATTGAACTCAGGGGCATTCTAGCTCCAAGCTACATCCTCAGTCCTTTTTTATTTTATTTATTTATTTTGATTTTGGGGATGGAACCCAGGGGCATTCTACTGCTGAGCTACACCCCCAGTCCTATTTTTTTATCTTTGCATTTTGAAACAGGGTCTCACTAAGTTGCAGAGGGTCTCACTTAAGTTGCTGAGGCTGGCTGTGAACCTGTGATCCTCCAGTTTCAGCCTCTTAAGTACTGGGATTACAGGCATGCACCACCAAGCCCAGCTTATATTTTTTATTTTGAAACACAGTCTCACTAGGTTGCTGAGAGTCTCACTAAGTTGCTGAGGCTGTCCTTGAACCTGCTATCCTCATTTTAGATCTCAAGTACTAGAATCACAGGCGTGTGCCCCCACGTCTAGTTTCTCTTTTGAAGTTTTTGATTCCAGGATACAATCCAAGATACCCTGATACATTTAGTAAAAGGGTTTCATGGTTTTTCTGTTGGTGTTTCTGCACTAACTAGACACTGAAGTAGTCAAGTCAGTCAAAGTTATCATATTTTTGCAGACAGCATTAAAAGTTGATAACCAAGGATAATATGCGTATAATGAAATTACTGAAGCGCTACTATTCCAATTTAGGCTTCCTTCCTGCATTGTTAAAACCACACCTAATCTTACCATCTGATTATGAGGTTTGCCTAGCAACATTATGAGATTTGCCTAGGAAAAATGGCAAGACCCTCTTAATTTCAAGCCATCTGGTTTGGCTCTTAATGTTCTCCAAAGGCCGAAGTGTAAAGGTTTGGGCCCCAGCTCGCGGCTCTAAGGTGAAGTGGTGGATCCTTTGGAGGTGGGGTCTAGTGGATGGGAGTTAGGTCATTGAGGGTGTGCTTTGAAGGGGTTTTTAGGACCCCTCTCCTTTTCTCTCTCTGTTTCCCAGCCATCAGGAGGAGCAGCCTCCTATGCCAGGCAGTTGCATGTACAATCACAGGCCCAAAGAGATGGGGCCAAGTGACCATGGACTGACACCTCTGAAACCATGACCCCAAATAAACCTTTTCTTCTTTCAACTTGGTTGTCTTCGGTATTTTGTCACAGCCACTGGGAAGCTGAGTGCCACACCATCCAAAAATACAAAAGAGAGAGAATGGAAAATTTCACTAATAGGATCACCTTAAAGTAGAATATGTTACTTTCTTTTTTTTTTTGGTACTGGGGATTGAACTCTGGGGCGTTCTACCTTCGAGCTATATCCCCAGCCCTATTTTTTATTCTTTATTTTTTTGAAACCAGGTCTCACTAAGTTGCAGAGTGCCTCACTAGGTAGCTGAGGCTGGCCGCGAACCCGGATCCTCCGGTCTCAGCCTCCCGAATGCTGGGATTACAAGCGTGCGCCACCACGCCCGGCTCGATGTTACTTTCTTATGTCTCTCAAAAGAGAGGCTTATAAGGCTCATAATTGTTGCTCAGTTTTTTTTTTTTTTTTTTTTTTTTTTTTTTTTTTTTTTTTTTTTTTTTTTTTTTTTTTTTTTTTTTTTTTTTTGGTACTGGGGATTGAACTCAGGGGCATTCTACCTCCGAGCTATACCCCCAGCCCTATTTTTTATTCTTTATTTTGAAACCGAGTTTCACTAAGTTGCGGAGTGCCTCACTAGGTAGCTGAGGCTGGCCGCGAACCCGGATCCTCCCGAATGCTTGCTCAGTTTTTTTTCTTCTTTTTTTTTTTGGTGGTACTGAGGATGGAACCCAGGTACACCTTAAACCCTATTTTATTCTTTTATTTTGCCCGGTGTGGTGGTGCACGCCTGTAATCTCAGTACTTGGGAAGCTGAGACTGGAGGATCTCAGGTTCAAAGCCAGCCTCGGCAATGTAGCAAGCCTCTCAGAAACCTAGTGAGACCCTGTTTCCAAATAAAGAAAAAAAAATGGGTTGGGGGCATAGCTCAGAGGTAAAATGCCTCTAGGTACAATCCCCAGTGACACACACACACACACACACACACACACACACACACACACACACACCAAGGTGTCATTTCATTCTTTTATTTTGAAATAGAGTCTCATTAAATTGTAGATGACCTCACTAAGTTGCTGAGGCTGGCTGGGAACCTGCCATCCTCCTGTCTCAGCCTCTCAAGTATGAGGGTTACAAGCGTGCACCACCATGTCCAGCTATACTGGGTCAATTTGGTGGAAATAGTGTGTCAGGCAAAAATGCAAAATACTTTGAGTTTGGATTTGGTGCCTGCTTCTCTCTCTCTCTCTCTCTCTCTCTCTCTCTCTCTCTCTCTCTCTCTCTCTCTCGTTAGTACTGGGGATTGAACCCAGGGGCATTCTACCTCTGAGGTACACCCCAAACCTATTTTATTTTTTTTTGAAATAGGATCTTGCTAGGTTGATGAGAGTCTCACTATTTGCTGAAGCTGTTCTTGAACCTGTGATCCTCCTGTCTCAGCCTTCCTGATACTGGGATTATAGGCATGTGCCACCACACCTGGCTCTGCTTCTCTTTTTGTATAAATTTTAAAATAAAATTATGCATGTAATTAATATTCATTGCAGAAAAATTAGAAAACATATGAGGAGAAAGTAATTTTAAGCACATATGTCATTAACTCAAGTAGTGTATTGTTATTCTTTTTTTTTTTTTCAGTACTGGGGATTGAACTCAGGGGCATTCTACCTCTGAGCTATACCCCCAGCCCGATTTTTTATTCTTTATTTTGTTTTTTGCGGTACTAGGGATGGAACTCAGGGACATTCTACCTCCGAGCTATACCCCCAGCCCTATTTTTTATTCTTTATTTTGAAACAGGGTCTCACTAAGTTGCGGAGTGCCTCACTAGGTAGCTGAGGCTGAGGGCGAACCTGGATCCTCCTAATTAGTATTAGCAAGACAAAATAAAAGAGAAGATGTTAGGCCATGAGCAATCATTAGAGTAGTGGCTCCTATAAAGCTTCAAGGTGTTTGGATTAAAATTGCAATAATTACTAGAGCCATATGACTGACTGAGGAGTAGTCTCAGCCTTCCAAATGCTGGGATTACAAGAGTGTGCCACCACGCCCCCTAGAACATAAACATAAAAATTATAAACATAGCCGTATGTGGTGAAACACGCTTGTAATCCTAGTACTTGGGAGGCTGAGACAGGAGGATCGCAGGTTCCCGGCCAGTCTCGGGTCCTTAGTGAGGCCCTCCACAACTTAGTGAGACCTTGTTTCAAAATAAAGAATAAAAAATCGGGCTGGGGGTATAGCTCGGAGGTAGAATGCCCCTGAGTTCAATCCCCACTACCGCCCCCTCCCCGAAAAAAAAAAAAAAAACAAAAAAACCCAAAAGATATAATTTACAAAAATTGGATAATATATACTGTGTCTACTCAATATATCATGAACATGTTTTCAAATAAATATGTATCCGCAGCATTCTTTACAGTAGCTGCATGGTACTGCTCTTTTTTCTTAGCTAGGTTTTTAGGTACCTTGTGTTTAATATGTTTTTCTGTTGTAATTCTGCAGGCTCAGTGAATTTACTGGCAGTCGATACTGGAAAAGAATATCTAATATCCGTATAATATTTTACAGAGAACACTGGCACCTATTGACTACACTATGGAAATAATGATAATGATTTCATAGGATTATTTGTAGAAATAAATGAACACTGCATAGCAGACAAAAAACGTGAATGCGTTATTACCTTAATGTCAACAATCACGCATATATTTTAGAGGAGGAAACTGGCTGGGGAGGCAAAGCAATTGCTCAAGGTTTTCGATCTGGTAACTTCAGCTTATTTGACTTCAAATTCTGTACTTTTGGCATTACACCATATTGATTTTCCTTCCTGTGGGACCTGCCCTGACTGTACTGCAGACAGGTCTAAACCTTCCAGCCGCCTCCATCAAAACTTATTTTCCCATTTCTCAACTCCCCAGAGCCCCACAAGGAGTTGCTTGACACCGGGATGATTATTCAGCTGGAATTAACAGCGGCTTAAATAAAGTTAAGGCCGCGGGGGTGGAGGGTTCTGCGCTCTCTGGATTCTGCCACGTGGCTTCGCCGTTGCCGTGGAGACGCGGAGACTCGCGCACCGCCCGGGGACTACATTTCCCAGAAGCCCGCGCGCCGCGCGCCACGGGTCCGTCCTCCGGCGCGCGCCCGGCCGTTCGGTCCCTAGCCGCGTTCCTGGCCGCTTCCCTCTTCTCTCCCCGCCTCCCGGGCTCCGCACCAACGCGGCCCGGGCTGGAGCCGAGCCGGATCCCGATCGCAGCCGGAGCCTGAGCCGGAGCCGGCGCCGCAGAGACGTGGAAACATGGAGGCCTGAGCCGGCGTGCGCCATCGGCCGCGGCGCGATCGCGCTTCCCTGACGCCCTCCGCCGCCGCCCGTCGTCGGTCGGCGGGACTGGAAGCCGAGCCCCCGCAGGCGGAGACAGGTGGGCTGTGGCGCCCCCCGCCCCGTGTCGGTCCGAGCGGAGTCGGACACCGCGCCGCCCTGGCCGGCGCCCGGAGGTAAGGGTGGCTCCGCCCGCGCGGGGAGCGGGGACCCTGCCGGCCCGGGGACCGGCCCCCCAGGGCTGTGCCGCGCCCCGCCGCGGGGTCCGGCCCCCTCTGCCCCCTCCCCAGCGGGCGGAGGGGGCGTGTTAGCCCGGGGAGTGAGCGGGACCTCGGTTCGTCTGGGTTGGGAGTTGGGGGACACCTTAGGGCTAGGCGATGCTTCCGGAGATGGGGCGATGTTGGTCTGACAGTTGAGCGTGCGATGGGCAAGGTGAGCAGTTCTGTGTGCATTGGTGTTTGTCATACGTATACATATTTTTTTTTAAAATTGAGATCGAATTCACGTACCATAAAGAATCACTCTTTAAAAAGTACAGTTAAAGTACTCAGTGTTTTTTAGTATATTCACATACTCATGCAACCATACCACTTATTCTGGAAGATTTTTATCACCCCAAAGGAAGCCCGTACCCATTAGCAGTCGCTCCCCTCCCCCCCCTTCTTGTGGTACGTGGTGGGAAGAATTGAACCCAGGGATGTTTTACCCCTGATCTATACCCCAGCCCTATTTTACTTTGAAACAGAGTCTAAGTTCCTGAGGGCCTCACTAAGTTCCTGAGGGCCTCGCTAAGTTGCAGAGGCTGGCCGTGAATCTTAGCCTCCCAAGTACTGGGATTACAAGGCATGAGACTCCATGGGCTAGCAGTCACTCTACATTCCCCATCCCCTACTCCCTTACAAAGATCAGTCTAGTTTCTGTCTCCAAGGTATTTGCCTGAGCAAGTGTGTTTTAACTGAAGGGTGAAAGGGTAGGTGTTTGTGAACTAGGCAGGGGGTGGCAGTAGTGGAGTTTGAGAGTAGAGAGGTGATAAAGCTGATCCAAGTACTGCAAAGAGGTAGAGAGGTGAGGGAATTATTGTAATATGGCCAGGAAAGGAGGTACCTGGGAAAGACTGGAGGCAGATAGAATGGGATCCTTGAAAAGACGGTGGGGAGGCTGGTGTGGACCCTGTGGAGGGAAGAGACTGGGCTGGAACATAGGAAAACATGGGGGTGGAGGCAGGCAGTAGAGTGTAACCTTGTCAGAAGAACCTAGGTGCTTGGGCTGATGAATTGAGGCCCCAGTAGGTGAACTGCAGGTGGAAGGGAAGGAAATCTATAGAAATCGGTGAATAGTAGCTATGGAAAATGAAATTTATGGAGCTGAGCGTGGTGGCGTGCATGCTTGTAATCCCAGCATTTGGGAGGCTGAGACTAGAGGATCCGGATTTGTAGCCAGCCTCAGCTCCCTTGTGAGGTACTCTGCAACTTAGTGAGACCCTGTTTCAAAATAAAGAATAAAAAATAGGGCTGGGGATATAGCTTGAAGGTAGAATGCCCCTGAGTTCAATATCCAGTACCACACACACACACACACAAAGAATATGAAACTTATGAATGTATGGATTTCTAGGATGATTATCCGGCTTTAGAGTTTTTATGTTAGATAATCCTCTTGACCACTTAGAAATACACTGTGCAAGGATGAATATTCTCATTCTGCAGATGAACAACATATGTTGAGATTAAAGAATAATTGATGAAACTGAGTTGTGAGTTAAGTGACAGAGAATTGAGGCAGGGCAATGTTAATAGGAAGGTGATTTGACTATTAAGAAGTCTATATTATGACTTACGTACCAAGAAGTCTGTATTGTTATGATATGCTAAGGGATTTTTTTATTTTGTTTTTTTAATCTCGTATTTATTTATTTTTATGATACTGGAGATTGAATCCAGGGGCATTCTTTCTCTGAGCTACACCTCCAATCCTATTTATTTATTTATTTTTTTGCGGTACTGGGGATTGAACTCAGGGGCATTCTACCTCTGAGCTATACCCCCAGCCCTATTTTTTATTCTTTATTTTGAAACAGGGTCTCCCTAAGTTGCGGAGTGCCTCACTAGGTAGCTGAGGCTGGCCGAGAACTCAGATCCTCCGGTCTCAGGCTCCCGAATGTTGGGATTACAAGTGTGCGCCACCACGCCTGGCTCCAATCCTTTTTAGTTTTTGTTTTGAAACAGTGTCTCACTAGGATGCTGAGAGTCTTGCTCCTTGCTGAGGCTGTCCTCAAACCTGTGATTCTTCTGTGTCAACCTCCCAAGTACTGGGATTACAGGTGTGTGCCACCATGCCTGGCTTTTGTATCTCTTTTTTTTTTTTTTTTTTTTTTTTGCGGTACTGGGGATTGAACTCAGGGGCATTCTACCTCCGAGCTTCACCCCCAGCCCTATTTTTTTTTTTTTTTTTATTCTTTATTTTGAGACCGAGTCTCACTAAGTTGCGGAGTGCCTCACTAGGTAGCTGAGGCTGGCCGCGAACCCAGATCCTCCGGTCTCAGCCTCCCAAATGCTGGGATTACAAGCGTGCGCCACCACGCCCGGCTCTTTTGTATCTCTTAAATATAGAAAAGTTCAAACGGGCTGGGAGTATAACTTGCTTGTAGAGCACTTACCTAGTATGTGAAATCCTGGGCTCAATCCCCAGCACCACGAAAGCAAGTAAGCAAACTGAAATAATATAGTGTATACCCATGTACCCCTTACACAGCTCCAAAAATTTATTAACTCATGCCAGTTTAGTTTCATCTACATTGCTATCCATTTCTATTTCCCATTTCCAGTTATTTTAAAGTAAATCAGGCATACCATCTCACCTATAAGTATTTCAGTATATATTTATAAAAGATTGATTATGATACATGCCTATAATCCTTGGGAGGCTGAGACAGGAGAATTACAGGTTTGAGGCCAGCCTCAGCAATTTAGTGAGACTCTTAGCAATGTAGCAAACTCTGTTTCAAAAAATTTTTTAAAGTTTAAAGGGCTAGGGGTATAGTTTAGAGGTAGAATGCCCCTGGATTCAATCCCCAGTCCTCCCCTACCCCACCATTTCTATTTATTTATTTATTTATTTTTTGCGGTACTGGGAATTGAACCCAGGGGCATTCTACCTACAAACTACACTCTCAGCCCTATTTTATATTCTTTATTTTGAAACAGTGTCTCACTAAGTTGCAGAGTGCCTCACTAAGTAGCTGAGACTGGCTGTGAACCTGTGATCTTCCCATCTCAGCCTCCCAAGTACGCCCGGCTCCTACCCCACCATTTTAAAAAATAAAAAGGGCTGGGAGTATAGCCCAGTACTAGGATTCCCCGGGGTTCAATCTCCAGTAAAACACACACACACACACACACACACACACACACACACACACACACACACTGATTACTTTCTCTCTCTCTTTGGTACTTGGGATTTAACCCAGGGACATTCTACCTCTGAGTTATACTCTTTTTTTTTTTTTTTCGCGGTACTAGGGATTGAACTCAAGGGCATTCTACCTCCAAGCTATACCCCCAGTCCTATTTTTTATTCTTTATTTTGAAACCGGGTCTCACTAAGTTGCAGAGTGCCTCACTAGGTAGCTGAGGGTGGCCGCGAACCCGGATCCTCCGGTTTCAGCCTCCCGAATGCTGGTGAATTATACTCTTAGCCCTTTTATTTTTTATTTTGAAACATGGTCTTGCTAAGTTGCTGAGGGTCTTGCTAAGTTTCTGATGCTGGCCTCAAGCCTGCAATCCTCCTGTTTCAGCCTCCCAAGTACTGGGATTATAGGCATGCACCACCACTGTGCCTGGCTTACTCTCCTTTTAATATGTCCACAATGCCATTGTTGCACTTAAAAAAAACTTATTCATGGTTTGAGAACATGAATGTGAAAGAGGCCAAAATATTTATACTGGACACTCTGGGGCAATGGTGGGAGATAGAGACATCCCTAATTCAGCAAGGAAGAGAGGACACTTAAAGTAAGGAAACACTTTCAGGCAGACCGAGCTGCTGTGAAATTTGGACTTGAAGTGCCTTCTCAAATTCTCCTCTGTGACTCAGCTGGATGTGATCGAGCGCTGTGGGCCCAGACACAGAATGACAAGGCGGCCATTGCTGCTCTCCCCTTCCTGGAGCAGAGAGAAGATTAGTCAGGGGTGGAAAGGATTTCTGGAAGTCCTCTAGTTTGGTACCCCGCTTCCTGTGGGGGTGGGGTGGGGGCTCCACTTTCCCACTTAACTGTGGCAGTCTTGACTGTCCCTCCTATAAAGGTCCCAGCTCAAAGCACCATCGTGCTGTGTGCGAGTGAACCTCTTTGCAGGAAGTGTGTGATGGGAATTAGTGACTCTGCTCCTGCCTTTATGCTAGTAAGGTTTTTAGCAGAGACTAATACTCTGAACTTGATGCTATGCTTATAAATAGTTTGTATGTTATCTTCACATTACTTATTTCTAGACAAAATAAACTAGTAGGCTTGGGAATAACTTTATATATATATGTCATATATATATGAGTTTTTCTGTCTAGATTAACCTACCTACTTCCAAAACCCTGGATCTGAACTCTGTCTGTCCTTGTTTGCTTTGGCATGTTGTTCACCCTTTTTGAACACCAGTTGACTCACTTGTAAAATGGGACTAATATTTACTTTCTATGCTCGTTGGATAATTAAATATGAATACCTTTTATCTGCCTAGCAGTATATACATTATGAATGTCAGTTGTTTCCCTTCTCTTCCCTTAGGTTTCTGGAGTTGGATATCTGAATGGGTAGTGTGAAAAGTAATTGGAAGCTGGGTGTGGTGGTGCACACTTGTAATCCCAGTACTTGGGAGGCTGAGACAGGAGGTTTGCAGGTTTGCAGCCAGCCTCAGCTACCTAGTGAGGCCCTCGGCAACATAGTGAGACCCTGTTTCAAAATAAAGAATAAAAAATAGGGTTGGGGGTATAGCTCGGAGGTAGAATGCCCCTGAGTTCAATCCCCAGTACCGCAAAAAAAAAAAAAAGAATTCTTGGTTGCCTGGTATGGTGGCACACACCTGTAATCCCAGGTACTCAGGAGGTGAGGTAGGAAGCCAGCCTGGGCAATGTAGCAAGATCTTATCTCAAAATGAAAAACAAAAAGGGCTGGGGATGTAGCTCAATGGTAAAGTGCCTCTGGATTCAATCCCCAGTACTTAAAGCCTCAGCTGCCTAGTGAGGCACTCCGCAACTTAGTGAGACCCTGTTTCAAAAGAAAGAATAAAAAATAGGGCTGGGGGGATAGGTTGGAGGTAGAATGCCCCTGGGTTCAATCCCCAGTACCAGCAAAAACAAAACAAAACAAAACAAACCAGAATTCTTGGTTAATTTAGTGTTCAGCATTTATTTTCTAATGACAACATAAACATTGCTCACTGCTAGTGACCAGCTTACCTTGTTTCTGCATACCTCCTCCGATTTGCTTAGTTTTACATGAACATATTATTAATATTTACCAAATGCTTTAAGATACCTGTGGGAATTGGAGCTGAAAGAACTGATGCAAGATGTTATTCTGGCTATTGCTACTGCAGTGAATATTTATTTATTTATTTATTTATTTATTTATTTATTTATTTATTTATTTATTTATTTGCAGGTACTGGGGATAGAACCCAGGGGCATTCTACCTCCGAGCTACACCCCCAGCCCTATTTTTTTTATTCTTTATTTTGTAACAGGGTCTCACTAGGTTTCAGAGGGCCTCACAAAGTAGCCGAGTCTGGCAGCGAACCCGGATCCTCTGGTCCCAGATGCTGGGATTACAAGCGTGCGCCACCACGCCCAGCTTGCAGTGAATAATAATTAAAAAAAAAAAAAAAATCTCTGCCCTAGAGGGACATGTCTTTGTTATCTTTGCAAATAAGGTAAAAATCTTAGAACCTTCATAGTCCTCACTTGGCAGTGTAGCAGTCTTCTGTTTTGTTTGTACATTCTTTTTTGAACTCCTATTATTAATATATTAAGATCTTGTAAATTTCTCTTTTTTGGGGGGGAGGATACTGGGGATTGAACCTAGGGGCATTCTACCTCTGAGCTACACCCCCAGCCCTATTTTATTCTGTATTCTGAGACAGGGTCTCACTATGTTATGGAGGGCCTCACAGTTTGCTGAGGCTGGCCATGAACCTGTGATTCTCCTGTCTCAGCCTTCCAAGTAGTGGGATTACAAGCATGCACCACTACGCCCAGCTTTAAATTTCTCTTTTAATCTTCTGATTTGTCATCCTCTGGTTTTCATTTATTTGTCTTCATGTTCTTTATTGTGGGATTTTCCTTGACCTTATCTTTTTTCATTTCTATTGAAAGTTTTGTCTTATTTTTAATTTCAAAGACCTTTCTTGTTCTTTGATTATTTCCTTTTTGATAACATCCTATTCTTGGTTCATGAAGCAGTATGATGGAGTGGTTAAAAGGACAGCTTGCCTGGGTTTGAAACCTGATGTGCCATTTTCTAGTTTTATAATTTTGGGCAAGTTACTTTTCTTTTGGTATTGGGGATTGAACCCTGAGCCATTCTATGTTCAAGCTATATCCCCAGCCTGATTTTATTTCTTATTTGAAAACAGGGTCTCACTAGGTTTCTGAGAGTCACACTAAGTTGCTGAGGATGGCTTTGAACCTGTGATCCTTCTGTCTCAGCCTCCCAAGTACTGGGATTACAAGTGTGAGCCACCATGCCTGGCTACTTAACCTTTCTTTGCCTCAGTTTGTTTATTTAGGCTAGGAATTGTCAGATATTTAGTATAAAGGACCAGAATGAAGTATTTTAGGCTTTGTGGGCTAAGAGGCAAAATGAAGGATATATAGGAACTTTTATAACAAGAGAAAAGAATTTATTAATGAAATTTAAAATATAATACTAATAATGATTAAGAACAGTTTTTTGAAATTAAGATTTGAAAAAAAAAAAGATTTGCTAGTGGGAGGAATGAAATTCTTTTGATAGAAGAAAAGGGATAACATTTTGCTGTATTGGGGTTTAAAGTTAGTATTGATTATAAATATTTATGTTAATTCAAATTTGTAATTAGATTTTATATATTCATCTTTAAAAATATCTTTGTATATAGGTATAAATGATATCAGTTCATGAACATTTTTCTTTGTTGTTGTTGTACTGGGAATTGAACCCAGGGACATTCTACCTATGAGCTACATCCCTGGCCCTATTTTATTTTTTAATTTTGAAACAGGGTCTCACTAAGCTGCAGAGGGCCTTGCTAAGTTGCCGAGGCTTGGCTTGAATCTGTGATCCTCCCTTCTCAGCCTCCCAAGTACTGGGATTACAGGCGTGTGCCACCACACCTGACTGAACATATGGTTTTAATAGGGCATATTCATTGCTTGGAATGCTTTTACAGGATTGTTAGATTCTTTTTGATAGTTACCTTTTTAGCATATCTTTACACTACAGACTAATCACTTCCAATTGAGGGTTAGGTGGAAGCTCCTTATTATATAGTTAAATGGTTTCTTTCTTTCTTTCTTTTTTTTTTTTTTTTGCAGTACTGGGGATTGAACTCAGGGGCATTCTACCTCCAAGCTACACCTCCAGTTCCAGTCCTATTTTTTATTCTTTTGAAACAGGGTTTCACTAAGTTATGGAGTGCCTCTCTAAGTAGCTGAGGCTGACCTCGAACCCAGATCTTCCTGTCTCAGCCTCCCGAGTACTGGTATTGCAAGCATGCGTCACCATGCCCGATTAGTTAAATGGTTTCTGAAATGTGGAAAGTTCTTTTTGTATTTGCATTGAGGTATTAAAAATATAGTTGGAACTGTATTTTGTTTTTGGAGACTGTTTCTGCTGCATATTTGTGTGGGAATGGAGATCATATTTTATTTTATGGTACTGGTGATTGAACCCAGGGGCATTCTACCTCTGAACTACACCTTTTTACTATTTTTGTTTTGAAACAGGGTCTCACTAGGTTGCTGAGAATCTCACTGTATTGCTGAAACTGTCCTCAAATCTGTGATCATCCTGTCTCAGCCTCCCAAGTACTGGGATTATAGGTGTGTGCCACCACATTGGGCTTGTTTTTTTTTTTTTTTTTTGCGGTACTGGGGATTGAACTCAGAGGCATTCTACCTTCGAGCTATACCCCCAGCCCTATTTTTATTCTTTATTTTGAAACAGGGTCTCATTAAGTTGCAGAGGGCCTCACTAGGTAGCTGAGGCAGGTCTAGAACCCGGATACTCCTGTCTCAGCCTCCCAAATGCTGGGTGTGGTGGTGCATACTTGTAATCCCAGCATTTGGGAGGCTGAGACCAGAGGATCCAGGTTCGAGGCCAGCCTCAGCTACCTAGTGAGGCACTCTGCAACTTAGTGAGACCCGATTTCAAAGTAAAGAATTAAAAATAGGGCTGGGGTATAGCTCGAAGGTAGAATGCCCCTGAGTTCAATCCCCAGTACCGCAAAAACAAAAACAAGTATGTGCCACCACACCCGACTTTGAGCTTGTTTTAATTTTTTTTCTTTTCTTTTTGAACTAGGGATTGAACCCAGGGACATTCTACCTCCAAGTTCCACCCCCAGCCTTATTTATTCTTTATTTTGAAACAGGGTCTTACTAAGTTGCAGACGACCTCACTAAGTAACTGTGACTGGTCTTGAACTTGTGATCCTTCTGTCTCAGCTCCCCTAGTACTGGGATTACAAGTGTGTGCTCTACCACGCCCCACTTGTTTTAATTTTTTTTTTTTTACGGTACTGGGGATTGAACCTAGAGGCATTCTACCTCTGAGCTACACCCTAAGTCCTATTTTTTATTCTTTATTTTGGAACAGGGTCTCACTAAGTTGTGGAGGGCCTCACTAAGTAGCTGAGGCTGGCTGCGAATCTGGATCCTCCTGTCTCAGCCTCCCAAGTACTGGAATTACAAGCATGTGCCATCATGCTCGGCTTGTTTTAATTTTTGACATCGATAGGAAGTGCATAAAACAACTTGATGTTACATGTGATTCAAGCAATGTCGGTTGTCCTTGAAGTGACTTTACCTCCAAGTTTTATATATAAGTACTATGGGCCTTCTGATTTTAAGTTGAATTCATGAGGAAATATCAAGTCTGCAGCAAAAACTCATTTCCACAGACTTTAACCACCATGCATTTCCACAAGGTTTGTACATTTATTCAAGTAAGCCTTTTTTTCTACAAACATATTTTTAGCATCAGTTTTTATACGTCGTAGCAGATTCTGCCTCAGGCTCTCATGAGTTAGTATTTTTAAAAACATTTAAAAAATATTTATGATTATAATTGTTCCATATACAGTATTCTTTGAGTAACTGTTTTCACTGAAAAATTCAGATATTAAAGATATTTGTTTTCACTGGACACATTTATTGGCTGCTGTAATCCAACACAATTTACTTAACTTACCCTTAATAAATGCTTTTCCTGACTCGGTTAAGAAATTTGGAAATTTGCTTTAGTTGCAGCCCCATTTTCATTTTCTATTTTTGGGGAGACATTCTGTTGTGATGAGATACCATGTTTTAAATTTCCTGGTCATTGCTCTCATGAGTTAGGCATGAGTGCTGTGGAAGGGCAGGCTGGATGTTCGGACAGGAGGATGGCAGGTTCAAGGTCAGCCTCAGCAACCTAGTGAGACCTTGTTTCAAAATAAAAAATGAAAAGGGCTGGGGGTATAGATCAGAGGTAGAATGCCCCTGAGTACAATCCCCACTACAAAAATAAAAACAACAACAAAAAACTATACTCCGTTGTAATTTTTTTTTTCTTTTGTGGCACTGGGGATTGAACCCAGAGACATTCTACTTTCGAACTATATTCCCAGTCTGATTTTATTTCTTATTTGGAAACAGGATCTTACTAGGTTGATGAGAGTCTCACCACTTGGTGAGACTTCCTCAAACCTGTGATTCTCCTGTCTCAGTCTCCCAAGTACTGGAATTATAGGTGTGTGCCACCATGCCCAGCTACTCCATTGTAATTTAAAAGTATAACATCAGAATAGTATCAGAGTCTACTTTTCTTGTTTTGACATGATGATATTCACTGGTAATAAAAAAAAAAAAGAGAGAGTATGACAATATGTATTGCACTTGAAATACTGTTAATTTTTTTGTGATATTGGGAATTGAGCCCAGGCCTTGTGCATGCTAGGCAAGTGCTCTACTGCTGAGATATACCCTGGGTCCTTTTAAATAATTTTATTTATTTATTTATTTAGGCACTTGGGATTGAACCCAGAGGCATTCTACCTCCAAGCTACACCCCCAACTCTATTTTATTTTATTTATTTTTTGTGGTACTGGGGATTGAACACAGGGGCATTCTACCTCCGAGCTACACCCTCAGCCCTATTTTTTATTCTTTATTTTGAAACCGGGTCTCACTAAGTTGCGGAGTGCCTCACTAGGTAGCTGAGGTTGGCCGCGAACCCAGATCCTCTGGTCTCAGCCTCCTGCATGCTGGGATTACAAGCGTGCGCCACCACGCTCGGCTTCTATTTTATTTCTTATTTGGAAACAGGTTCTTACTAGGTGGTGAGAATCTCACTAACCTGCCAAAGCTGGCTTTGAACCTGTGGTCCTTCTTGTCTCCCTCACAAATACTGGGATCACAAGTGTGTGCCACCATGCCTGGCTAAATAATTTTATTTTGAGATAGAGTTTCACTAACTTGTCCATGCTGACCTCAAACTTTTAATCTTCCTGCCTCAGCCTCCCGAGTAGATGGGATTACGGGTGTGTGCCACTGCATCTCGATAATATTGTTAGGTTACAGCTGTGTCATGGAGAATTGTGGTATGCTAAGTAGTTGTATAAAGGGATGAAGGTACTCTATCAGGTCTCTGTAGCAACTGCTCTGCTATCAAATCAGAAAAATACCTACAACCACTATGTAAACAAAAGAGCATGGCTGTGTTTTAATAACTCCTTCTCTATGGACACAGAGTTAAGTTTCATGTAATTTCCATATGTCACCTAATATTTTTTCCCCAGCCATTTAAAAAAATATAAAAATCAGTCTTCAGACAGCAAGCTGGATTTGGCCCTTGTGCCATAATTTGCCAACCCATGATCTAGACAATGAGAATGTCAGTACCACCTTCTCAGAATTAGTGAAGAATAAATGAGAGTCAGGTGTGGTGGTGCATGCCTGTAATCCCAGTACTTGGGAGGCTGAGACAGGAGAATCACAGGTTCAAGGCTACCCTCAGCAATGTAATGAGACTTTCAGCAACCTAGTGAGACTCTGTTTCAGAAAAAAATAAAATAAAAAAATAAATAAAAGCTGGGCGTGGTGGCGCATGCATGTAATCTTAGTATTTGGGAGGCTGAAACAGGAGGATCTCAGGTTGGAGGACAGCCTCAGCAAATAGTGAGACTGTCATCAACTTAGTGAGATCCTGTTTCAAAATAATAATAAAATAGGGCTGGGGGGTAGCTTAGAGGTAGAATGCCCCTAAATTCAATCCCCAGTACCGCCCCCCCCCCCATACACGTAGAGATATGAGTTAGTTTCAAACAGAGCAGTGCCTGACGGACATAGTTGGTGCTGTATAAATGTTTATTATTCCTGATACTGTTTTTATTATTGTCCCTCTGAGGATACACTTTTAGTTTTCTCTTAGGATAATTTCTTTCTGTGATTCCTTTCTTCCATTTGTTTTGGCTTCTGAGGTTCATGTTGGAAGCTCTTAGCACAAATCTAATCATTGGCTGTCCATTCCTATTTAATTGATGGGAAGCCCTATGTGTAAGTGGATCTTGTTGAGTGGTGGGCATTGCTATAAGGTACAAGCAGTTTTTTAAGTATGGGAGGGAAGAATCCTACACTTCTCTGGGTCCCCATTTAGTTTCTCTTGAGAAGAGTCCTCCAATCTCCCTGCCTTGGAGGCTGGGAAACCCACTGTGTAACTGCAGCAAATCAATTTCCTCTTGCTTCTTCTGTTTTCCTCCTCCCCTCCTCACCAGCGTGGTGTTGGGTCCCAGGTCTGTGCAGTGAGCGTTGTCTAGAGAGCAGACATATGGCTGCCCCGGGAGGAGACCCACAGAGCCCGGCCTTGCCTGTCTTTCCTCTGCCTTGTCTCTTGGTTTAGGGTTCATGGGGGTCAGTTAGCATGCTTCTTGTTAGTGGGGTTCCCTTTGGCAGGCACTTATATTGGGGCTTCCTCAGCTCTGCCGGCTCGGTTCCACTCCTTTGTTACCTGCCAGCTTCTATACCTTCCCAGATCTCGTTCATCATGTGCTGCTGCGGACCGAACCCAGGGCCTTGCGCATGCTTGTCAAGCCTCCTGCTACTGAGCCCCGATCTTGTCTTTGTGGGTTTATGTTGTTTATTTTTCACTGCTCTCATTTTGCCGGAGTGGAATACTTACCATACTTAATATAGTACTTGGAGCATAGTGGCCTTTCAGAGAATGTTCCAGCACTTAGTGGACTCGCGCACCTGTGGCATTCAACATGTCCTTTGGCACTTAGTGATCATGACCCACTATTTCTTTGGTCTCTTATTTCAACTTACACAGTTTCTCTTTAAAGTCTCTTGAAAACAAATGGGGCATATATGTTTTTCTTTACCTTTTTTAGGAGACAGGCAATATTTTGAAATATTGCTTCTAATTTTTGTATTTTCAAGCTAAGATGAAACAAAGTGCCCGAGGATACCATTTACATATTTTGAGGGTGTTAGAACAGAATTTAGCTAGTGTGGATTTTCAGATCCACTGAAGTTTACTTTCTACTTGTGGCATATTGAGTTATGAGAGAATCATACACAAAAAGGAAGAGATTTAACTCTATGTTAAATATTTCACAAATTAAATACAAAATATTGAGCATATCACTTCTTTGTTCAGAGTATTGATTTTGCCCATGTTGGTAAAATTGACTTGGGGAAGCAATTGATCTGAAAAGTTTGATAAGAGTTAGGCAACCAACAAGGCATATTAGAAGGGTAGTTAGATTTCAAATGGTGAATATGAGTATTCCAGGATTACAGATAGATAGGTATATATAGAGAGATATCACACTGTGGGAAGTTATTTGGTGTGGGGTGTATGAGACAGATGTGGTATTGAAAGGCAGATGTGAACAGCAGGAGCAGAGGTATGGATGAGCATGCTGGACTTTAACATAGACTGCTCCAACTTTGTTATGGCATTTATTTGCAAATTGAGGTTCACAGAGCACTTTATCAAAATCACTGTGAAAGTGATTTAAAAAAGCCCTCCTTTGCTACTATGGATCTTTGGCTCCAGGAATTTGTAGTTTTGTTTTGTGGTACTGGTGATTGAACCTAGGGACATTCTACCTCCCAGCAACACCCTCAGCCTTTTTTATTTTTTGTTTTGAAACAAGGTCTTGTTAGGTTGCTGCAAATCTCGCTAAGTTGCTGAGGCTGGTCTCAAACCTGTGATCTTCCTGTCTCTTCCTCCCAAGTACTGGGATTACAAGCATGAACCACTACACCCAGTTAAGAATTTGTATTTTCTGCTGGGTGTGGTGGCACACGCTTGTAATCCCAGTACTTGGGATGTTGAGACAGTAGGATCACGGGTTTGAGGACAGTCTCAGCAAGTAGTGAAACTGAGACCCTGTTTCAAAATAAAAATAAGCCGGGCGTGGTGGCGCACGCTTGTAATCCCAGCATTCGGGAGGCTGAGACCGGAGGATCCGGGTTCGCGGCCAGCCTCAGCTACCTAGTGAGGCACTCCGCAACTTAGTGAGACTCGGTTTCAAAATAAAGAATAAAAAATAGGGTTGGGGGTATAGCTCGGAGGTAGAATGCCCCTGAGTTCAATCCCCAGTACC
>PVLC010013949.1:14067-32659 GCA_004027655.1 Graphiurus murinus | reverse complement strand
GTCTCAGCCTCCCAAATGCTGGGATTACAAGCGTGTGCCACCACGCCCGGCTCTTTTACATTAATTGTAAAGGAAAATTTCTTAGAAACACAAGATGGCCGGACGGATTATGATTCCTCAATATTAGCTGAAAAAGCAGTGCCTCAAGACAACCCATAAGAAATTCATTAACCACATACAAACATTAGTCAGGAAACGGGCTTTGCAAGCTTAATTACTAAACAGCCTCGTGTTCCCTCTCAGCACACAGGTATAGAAACAAAATAAATAAGCCAAAGAGACTTAGATCTATTTTGTCTATGAGTAAAGAAGGCTTTAAGACAGATAGTTTGTCAACTTGCTCCTTGTCTTCCTAAAATTTCACAGGACACATTAACTCTCTAGCTGCCTGAGAAAAAGATAAGAACACTGCTTAAAGGAGCTAAACAAATAGTAAAGATTTAAACTAACGAATAGACTATTCGTTGTTAACCTTCAACACTGCTTTGTACTAAAAGAATCTTTATATACGTATTGTATTTTGTAACCTTTACTGTTTTCTTAATCCCATCAAATACCATGGGAAATGGCTTTTCTAGTTAAAGATGTACCTACTCAACCTTTAGAAAAATAAGACTGTAAAAATTCTTGTTCTATATGCCTCACTGCAAAAAAGATAGTATAAAAACCAACTACCTACAAGCAATAAACAGATACGCCTCAAGCCGGGTGTGGTGGCGCACGCTTGTAATCCCAGCATTTGGGAGGCTGAGACCAGAGGATCCAGGTTCGCGGCCAGCCTCAGCTACCTAGTGAGGTCCTCCGCAACTTAGTGAGACCCAGTTTCAAAATGAAGAATAAAAAATAGGGTTGGGGGTATAGCTTGAAGATAGAACGCCCCTGAGTTCAATCCCCAGTACCGCAAAAACAACAACAAAAAACGCCTGTAGAGATACGCCTACCATGCTGTCTATTCAATAGACAGCTGGAGGCTAGGGTGCTTGGAGTGGACTCCACCAGAGAGGGCAGGAGAAATGAGGTCAGGGTGCAGGGTCAGGGTGCAGGGCCAGCTGTGGGGGCCTTCATGGTTAGGATTTTTTTTTTTTTTTTTTTGGTATTGCTAATTGAACCCAGGTGCATTCTACTTCTGAGCTATACCTCTAGTCATATTTATTTTTTTTTTAATTTTGAAACAGGGTCTCACTAAGTTGCTGAGGGTCTTGCTAAGTTGCTAAGGCTGGCCTCAAATCTGTGATCAGCCTGTCTCAGCCTCTCAAGCACTGGGATTACAGGTGTGTGCCCCCACACCTGCCATGGTTAAGATCTGGTCTTCATATTGGGTGAGAAGGGACCACTGGGGTGGCCCTAGCACCACCCTCAAGTCCAGTGATTTGCTGAAAGAGCTCTGGGATCCAGAAAGCTGAGAGTCACAGGTGCAATATATTATGGCGAAGGCCACCCAGGAAAAGCTCAGCAGCAAGGGCTCATGGGATGGCGCCCTGTGAGGCCACCTGTGACTGTCCAGTTGTCCTGTCCTAGGTGGCCATTAAACAACGAGTGCTTCTCCCAGCAGTGACAGTGCGTAGGAGTGCCACCAGCCTTGTTGTCCAGGCTTTTACTGGGTTTTGTCACAGAGGCATCGCTGACCAGCTGGGTGGCTGACCTCTGTCTCCGGCCCCTCCGGCAGAGGTCAGATGACTCTCTGTGCCCAAGGCTTAGCCCCCAGTCACGTTGCTAGCAGACTACCTGGCGTAGCTCTGCACCCCCGGCGAACACAGACACTCCAATCCTGCAGGATGCGCCCAGGGCATGGAGGGCTTCTCCCGGGTGCTGGTGCAGAGGCAGTTTCTTTAGGAGGCTCAGGGCTTGAATCCCCCAAACCCAAAGAGTTAACCCTTTTAGGTTTAGGGTTCTGAACAGGCCACCGTTGTGTGTTGAGGGCCATCTTAGAATGCACATTGAGATTGTCATCTTGGACCAGCCCAGTTTGAATACATGGTATTTGGCTGGGTGGGATTTGTCCACAAGCGGACATTCTACGGAACATGGTGTCATCTTTATGGTGCTGATTTTGATGTCCTTTCCACCCAGCAATGACTAATCCCTCCTTCCTCCAAGCTTGTCACATGTCTGCCTCACTGACCTTCTTTATTGTAACCTGAGACAATTGTTAGTTCCTGTGTTTGATTAACTTTTATGATGCCTTGTCTAAGTTTCTATAAAAATAAGGCCCTTGCTACAGAAGGCCAGGAGGAGAACTGTCATCTATCTCTTCCCAGACCCCCTAATTATTAAATTCTTGCAAGCCAGGCGTGGTGGCACACGCTTGTAATCCCAGTACTTGAGAAGCTGAGACAGGAGGATTGCAGGTTCAAGGCCAGCCTCAGCTACTTAGGCCCTTCAAAACTTACAGATACCCTGTTTCAAAATACAGAATTTAAAAATAGGACTGGCCGGGCGTGGTGGCACATGCTTGTAATCCCAGTACTTGGGAGACTGAGACTGGAGGATCCGGGTTCATGGACAGCCTCAGCTACTTAAGTGAGGCCCTCCTCAACTTAGTGAGACCCTGTTTTAAAATAAAGAATAAAAAGTAGGGCTGGACATATAGCTTGGAGATAAAATGCCCCCTGGGTTCAATTCCCAGTACTGCAAAAAAAAAAAAAAAAAAATAGGGCTGGGAGTGTAGCTCACAGGTAGAATGCCCCTGGGTTCAACCCCCAGCACCAAAAAAACAAAATAAATAAATTATCATAAAATTGTTATATCAGACTTTGTGTCGTTGTCCTGTGAGAAGACAATTGTCCGGAAGCTGCCTTGAGCAGGAACCGAGGAAGCTTTTGGGAGCTGCAGGAAGCAGCAACCTTCCCTGGCGGGGTTACAAGGCAAGCAGCGTCCGCTGGAGCCTGCCATACTTGTGCCGGGTGGGGAGGTGGTCAGGCAGCAGTGCTGGTCAGCGGGGTTCGCCTGGGGTGTAAGTTGGAGGCTGCACGGACACAGCTGCTAGAAAGAAGGGGAAGGGGTGGAAGAGAGGTAGGACCGGCAGGTGTGGGGTGCAGAGGAGTGCAGATGGGATTTACATGGCGTGGGAGGGTGTCCTGGGAGGGAGAGGGGACTGCATGCCAATGGTTCACTCCTGGTGGCCCAAAGTCCTAGGCGTGGCCACTGTGGAAAGGAGAGAGGCACCTTTGGGTGCCATCTCACCCAGCAATTTTGAGGTTATTTTCAAACCTGCATTTCTCCCAAGTACTGGGATTACAGGCATGCTTATTCTTTATTTTGAAACAGGGTTTCAATAAATGGTCGCAGACCTTGCTAAATTACTGAGGCTGGCCTGCTTGAACCTGCAATCTTCCTGTCTCAGTCTCCCAAGTACTAGGATTACAGGCCACCACTCCCGGTTGAGCTTCGGAGTCTATGGCCTTCTGCAGCCGAGCAGGTCTTGCCTAGATGCCCTGGCCCAGGTCTTCTCCGGTCCTTCGGGCCAGCAGCACGAAAGCAGACTCTACATCCGGCCCCCTCCGGATGGGTTGCTGTGAACCGACAAGACGACTTGCCAGGCAGCAGGAGTGGGTGGGAATGCGCTGCAGGAAGACAGGCGGCTCCTCCAGCTGGGCCTGCCGGGGCCACGGAAGCTTTTTTTTTTTTTTTTTTTGATCGTACTAGAGATTGAACCCAGAGGCATTCTGCCTCTAAGCTACACCCCAGCCCTATTTATTTTTTAGTTTGAAACAGGGTCTTATTAAGTTGCAGAGGACTTCGCTAAATTGGTGAGGCTAGCCGCGAATCTGAGATCCTCCAGTCTTAGCCTCCCAAGTACTGGGATTACAGGCGCGCACCACCACGCCCGACTGGTCACGGAAGCTTCTGCGCGCCCAGCAAGGCCCAGACGGTCTCGGTTCACGCTGGCCCCGGGGTCCCAGAGCGGCGGCTGCAGAGAGGTCCAGCGGGGCGGGGCCTCCGCGGGGAATGGCCCGGCCCTTGGGAGTGGGCGTGGCCTGTGGGGCGTGGCCCGGGCGGGGCTTCCGTGGGGATGGCCGGGCCCTCGGGAGTGGGCGGGGCCTCGGGCGGCGGGGCGGGGCCTGGCAGGCGGGGCTTCCCCGCAGCCTGGGAGCTGTTCTCCGGGTCCCGCCCGCAGAGGCCGCTCCGGAGGGGCGGGCCAGCTCCACCCCCGGGCCGCCGTGCCCCGAGCCTCCCAGTTCCCGGAGCCGGGTGGGGGATCCAGGCAGCGGCGACTCTGCTGGGCTTCGGGCTGGGCGGTTCGGCGCGGGGCCAGGACCAGCGAGCGCAGGGAGGTGGATCGCAGGAGGGCGGCGGCTTGGCTCGCCGAGCCATGGCGGCTCCGGAGCAGGCGCCACGGCGGGGCCGGGAGCGGGAGCGGGAGCGAGAGCGGGAGCGGGAGGACGAGAGCGAAGACGAGAGCGATATCCTGGAGGAGAGCCCGTGCGGCCGCTGGCAGAAGCGGCGGGAGCAGGTGGGCGCGGGCAGGGGGCGACGTCGCCCTCCGGAGCCCGAGGGGCGGGAGGCTGCGCGGGGCCGGGGGCTCTGGGCAGCCTGGAGGCCTCTCTCCAGAGGCCCGCCTCCTGGCTGGCCCCGGCCCCTGGGCCTGGTGCCCACGCCCTGGCGAGAACCCCCTTTCCCTGAGGATCAGTCTTCCAACAGGACCACCTCCCCATGGCTGGGATCCGCCTCTGACCCCTTGGGGATCACCCTCAAGTCCCTGAAACCGACTCCAAAACACCTGGGCCCAGCCCTGGATACCAGCCCTGGGCTCCCGGGGCTCACCCCCTCCAGGCCCCCAGCTTTCCCGGAGAGAGGTTCGGGGCCTGCAGCGCACGCCCGGAGGAAGGGTGTGGGCACCAAGTCCCCACCCTAGCCCTTACACATACCAGGGCACATATCCCCCGCCCCCAGGTGAACCAGGGGAACATGCCCGGGATCCAGAGCACCTTCCTGGCCATGGACACGGAGGAGGGGGTGGAAGTGGTGTGGAACGAACTCCACTTCGGCGACAGGAAGGCCTTCGCAGATCATGAGGTGAGGCCCGCCGCCCCTTTCCCCTGCCCCGGCCCGTGACGGCCCGTGACGGCCCCTCTCCCCAGGAGAAGATCCAGGCCATGTTCGAGCAGCTGGCGCTGGTGGACCACCCCAACATCGTCAAGCTGCACAAGCACTGGCTGGACTCCTCCGAGGCCCGCGCGAGGGTGAGCGGGGCGGCGCGGGGCGGGGCGGGCTGGGCGGGGCCGCGGCGTGGGGACCCGGTGGTGGCGGAGCCTGGAGCCTGCGTGCCCCGCAGGTCATCTTCATCACCGAGTACGTGTCCTCGGGCAGCCTCAAGCAGTTCCTGAAAAAGACCAAGAAGAACCACAAAGCCATGAACGCCCGGGTATGGGGTGTGGGCTGGGGGACCGGCGGGTGGGAGGGCCCCGGGGGCGGGGCGGGGGCGGGGGCGGGGTGGCAGGCGGGCTCTGCGGCCCAGCTGCCTCTCCCGGGCCCACCCGACGAAGTCCTGCGTCCGCCGCCAGGCCTGGAAGCGATGGTGCACTCAGATCCTGTCGGCGCTCAGGTGAGGAGCTAGGCTCGCTCGCGTGCCGGCCCCCCCCACCTCCGCAGCGCCCTCTGACCTGGCTCCACCTGCGCTCTCCCCCCTCGCCTGCAGTTTCCTGCATGCCTGCAACCCCCCCATCATCCACGGCAACCTCACCAGTGACACCATCTTCATTCAGCACAACGGCCTCATCAAGATCGGCTCCGGTGTGTCGGCGCGGGCCGGGGCGGGGGAGGCCTGGGGGAACCTGCGGGAGCCCGGGGCGCGGAGCCCGGCGCCCCCGCCCGCTGACGTCTGCTCTCTCTCCCCGCCCCGCCCCTGTGGCCGGTCCAGTGTGGTACCGCATCTTCTCCAATGGTTCGTGGGTCCCGGCAGGGAGGAGGGGGTGCCCTAGCGCGGCCTGTGGGCTGAGCTGAGCCCTGCCCCGTCCTTAGCGCTCCCAGACGACCTCCGGAGCCCCATCCTTGCGGAGCGCGAGGAGCTGCGGAACCTGCACTTCTTCCCACCAGAGTACGGCGGTGAGTCTGCAGGGGGTCGGGCCGGCCGGCCTGCACCTCAGCCCTACTGGCTCTGCCTCTCTCTCCCGCTTTCAGAGGTCGCCGATGGGACTGCCGTGGACATCTTCTCCTTCGGGATGTGTGCCCTGGAGGTACTGGACCCTGCCTCCTAGCCTCCTCCTGGCCGAGCTCCACCGGCCCTGACCATGTCCGACCTGGCCTTGCACCCTAGATGGCTGTGCTGGAGATCCAAGCCAACGGGGACGCCCGAGTCACAGAAGAGGCCATTGCTAGAGCCAGGCACTCGCTGAGTGACCCCAACATGCGGGTGAGCAGCTTGCCCCGTCCCTCTGGGGCTGGCTTGAGGTGCCCCAGGGTAGGGCTACTGAGGAACTCCAGGCAGCCCAGACGCACGTGCGGCCAGGTTAGCACAGGAGACCGTGTGCCAGGCAGTCCAAAGGCCCACTGGCAGGGAGGACACACCAGGAGCTCATGGGGGAATCGGCACGTTCTAAAGACAAGGAGACCAGACAGAGATGCCCTGGGTGGGCTCTCTTACCCACTCATGGAGAAAATGAAGCTCCGAGGAGCTGAAGACTGCCCCAGCGTTGGGGTCCACCAAGTCCTGCCCCCCACCCCACTCCCAGGGAGCGAACAGGCTCTGGCCTGTGTGGAGGGTGTGGTGGGCAGAAAAGATGGACGCCCCTCCAGCCGGAGACCCGCAGCTGAACTGCACGGCCCTGTGGATGGAGGGGCAGGAGGGGGCCTGGGTGGCATGCGGAGCTAGGGAGGACAGGTGCGGAGGGTGCGGGGCAGGTGGGAGCCATCAAGGTCATCTCCAGGGTCAGGCCAGAGCTGGGCCACCAAAGGGGGGGGGCAGGCAGTGGGCAAAAGGACTTCCATCTGAACCGGGGGTCCACGGCCTCAGAGTCAGGGAGATACACATGGGTGTTCTCAGCACAGGCCCTGGCCTGAGCAGGGAGGGCCGGGGATTGGGCCCCTCAGTCTAGGGGCTTCTGGATGCCTCCTCTCCACTCGGTGGAGCTGGAGCAGGGAGCCTCCGCTGCCGCCCACTCCTCTCCGTGCCCCAGGAATTCATCCTGTCCTGCCTGGCCCGAGACCCTGCCCGGCGGCCCTCCGCCCACAACCTCCTCTTCCACCGCGTGCTCTTCGAGGTGCACTCGCTGAAGCTGCTGGCAGCCCACTGCTTCATCCAGCACCAGTGTGAGGAGGGGCCGGGGTCAGGACCTGCCAGGGGCCCCGCAGGACCCAGGCACGGGCCCCACCCTGAGCACCCCTGTGCCCACAGACCTCATGCCTGAGAATGTGGTGGAAGAGAAGACCAAGGCCATGGACCTGCACGCGGTCTTGGCAGAGATGCCCCGTCTCCACCGGCCCCCGATGCAGTGGCGGTGAGCAGCGGCCTTCCCTCCCAGCGGCCTCCCCTCTTAGCGGCCTCCCCTCTTGGCAGCCTGCCAGCCTGCAGCAGGCCGCCTCTCATGTGCCTTCCGCCCCACGCCAGGTACTCGGAGGTCTCCTTCTTGGAGCTGGACAAATTCCTGGAAGATGTCAGGTGAGAGCTGGGGTGAGATTTAGGGGACAGGCGCTGCCAGGCCTGAGCCTCCAGCCATGCCCCCCGGTGTCCCCAGGAATGGGATCTACCCACTAATGAATTTCGCTGCTGCTCGGCCCCTGGGGCTGCCCCGGGTGTTGGCCCCACCCCCCGAGGAGACACAAAAGGCCAAGACCCCGACACCAGAGCCCTTTGACTCAGAGACCAGAAAGGCAAGTGCCCACCGCGGCCTCAGCGCGCTGCCTCTTAGCCCTGTGTCCAGGTAAATGGGACCCTTCTCTCGGGCCCGTGTCCCCTGGACCAGCTGTCCTCCAGGCTTCCAGAGACCAGATCCAGGACGACTCCTTTGTGGGGACTGGGTGGCTGCAGGACAAGCTGGACCACCCCTCTTTCCCAGGGACTCCCTGCTCCTGCAGACGCTCCCCTGACCCCACTCCCTGCCTGGGATCCCTCTGTGCTCCCAACAGCCTCCTCCAGAAATCTCATCCACCCAGCTGTCTGAGCCCCCTCCCTCAGTTTGCTGTTTCCCTGCCACTTGTGTCCTGGGGTCTTCTCCAAACCCCCTCCCCTGGGCACGGTGCTTCCCCAAGCCTCTCTTCCTGCAGGCCTGCCTCCCGGCCAGCCGTGGCCTCCCCCTCCTGTTCATGTCCCTGGCTACTGGGCCACCGCCCTGACCCGAGCCACTGCCACTCCTCGCCCGGATGCTGCCCCAGCCCCTGGCCGGTCTCCCTCCTCCTGGCTTCCTTCCTTCTACAGTGCAGCCTGAATTCAAGTCCGAACAGTCCAAGCCCCTGCTTCTGGCCGCCCCAAGAGCTCATGCAGCCTCCGGCCCGGCCCCAGGCTCTCACGGCCTGTTCCTGCCGGCATCCTGCATCCGAGCTCTGTCACATCCAGGCCGGCCCCTCTCCTCCCTGCACCCCGAAGTTCCCTCCTTGCAAGGCATTCTCTCTGCCGGTGAAAGCTCCTATTCACCCTTCAGTGCCCAGCCCCCGTGTCCACTCCTGGAAGTCTTCTTTTAGGAGCCCAGCAGTTAGCAGTGAGATGTCCTTTGTGGGTCCCCCTTGGAGATGAGCGTTTTCCATTTCTGATGTCTGCTGTCCTTTCTGGGCCCCGAGGCTGAGGCCCAGCCCTCGTGGGTGACTTGGCCTCCCCGCTGCCAGGTGGTCCAGATGCAGTGCAACCTGGAGAGAAGCGAGGACAAAGGGCGCTGGCATGTGAGCAGGCCCCGCGGGCTGGGAAGGCAGGGCGAGCCCACCGGGCGCTCTGGGGCCTGACCACACCCTCCCACCCCCAGCTCACGCTGCTTCTGGTGCTGGAAGACAGGCTGCACAGACAGCTGACCTACGACCTGCTCCCAAGTAGGCGACGACGGGGGACGGGCGGCCGGCTGGGGCCTGGGAGGTGGGCAGGGCTGAGCCTCACGAGCCTCCCATGCCCTTGCGCAGCGGACAGTGCCCAGGACCTGGCGGCCGAGCTCGTGCACTACGGCTTCCTGCATGAGGTGGGTGGGGTGCTCGGCTGGACTGGGAGGGTGCGGGGTGTGCTGTGCCGCTCGGTCCCCCATGCCTCCCTCTCCTCCCCCGCAGGACGACCGGATGAAGCTAGCCACCTTCCTGGAGACTACATTCCTCAAGTACCGTGGGGCCCAGGCCTGACCCCCCCAGCCCTGGAGGCCCAACCCCAGGCGCTGCCCGCTCGGGGCGATCCACCGGGGGAAGAGTCCAGCTCCTGTGTGCCTGGTTGCTAACGAACGTTGGCTGGGCACCGCCAGTGAGCACCCCAGGCCTTCTGCAGCAGCATGGGACCCAGGGTGGTGGTGGGGCCCATCAGGGACTGAGGCAGCCAGGGCTGTGGAGAGGGCAGGGTCGGCCCCAGACAGACCTCTGTCAGGGGAATGGCTGCACCCCGTCACTTCAGCAGCCAGTGAGGATCACACCACAGAGCCAGGCGAGGAGCCTGAACCTCAAGCCTGGTGGAGCCGCGGCGGATGTCAGAGAGTGCTAAGCACCAGGCAGGCTCACACTTGGCCAGAGAAACAGGGTAGGGAGCCTAGAGTTGAAGCCGTGATCAGCAAAGTCCCTGGTCCCATGCAGAGCAACCCCGCACCCCCCCCACCTCAGCCCCTTTCTCTGACCTCGCTCTGAGACCAGGGACCTGTGGCCCCCCTGTAGTTCTTCCAGCGGCTGTTTCCCACATTCCCTGGCCTGGAGGGGTCAGAGGTCAAGCATCCTTCTGTACCTCCTCCCTGGGGATTCTCCTCCTCAACTCCTGTCTCCACCATAGAGGTTCAGTGCCCCGTGGATTCTGCCCACCCTCCTCAGTTTTGGACTGCCACTCCTCCAACTTCAAATTTAAACTATCTTAAACACTTTAAATTGTATGTATAAATTTAATGCATTCAAGTTTCTTTTTAAGCATTTCAAATGTCAAGCCAGGAAGGCTCACTATTGTATTAGTTCTATATTGCTGCTGTAAAATCACAAACTTAGTGGCTCAAAACAACATAAATTGATTATAATTTCGTAGGTCAGAAGTCTGATACTGGTCTCACTAGACTAAAATCAGGGTGTTGGCAGGTCGTTTTCCTTCCTGGAGGGGGAATCCGCCTGCTGCTCACTCAGGTGCCGGCGGTAGGGCCAAGGTCCCCATTCCCTCACTGGCTGTCAGCTGAGGGCCGTTCTCAACTTTTAGAGGCTGCCCATGCCCCTTGGCTCTCCTCTCTCCACTTCGAAGGCCAGCAACAGCAGTTGAATCTTGGTCATGAATCAATTGTCTGGCTCTCGGGAGCCAGGAGTGTTCTCCATAAAGACTCCTGTGACTAGGGTGGGCCCATCCACATAGTCCAGGAAGATTGCTCCCTCAAGGTCTGTAAGATTAGTCACATCTGCAAAGCACCTTTTGCCATGTGAGTTACTATTCCCTGGGTCTGGTGGTTAGAGAATGACACCCGGGAGAGGGGGCATTCTGCCTACTATACCACCCTAACCAAAAGCCAAAAAGCCAAAACCAAACAAATTTGCCAAGGCATATAAAATAAACTAAATGAACTACAGTGAATTTCAAGTTATCTTAAACATTCCAGTACTATTTACACATTTAAAAAATTCTCATACCTTTTAACTAAAACATTATAGGTTTCAAATAACTTGCACATTCTAGGAGGGAATCTTAATACTAAGCTGTCTGCATGGTCTTAAACAGTTTGACTGGCAAATATATATCTGTACCAATGACTGAACTGAACTTAAAAGCATCAATACTACCATCGCTGCACATTGACTTTTTTTTTTTAAGTTACCTTTTCAGAGTTATATGCATATTGTCTAAAAAGTGGAATGGTTTTGGAGGGCCAATAATAAATGCCATCTCCTACCTCAATTCACTCTTAGCTACTTTTTTTTTTTTCAATACTGGGAATGGAACCTAGGGGCATTCTACCTCCGAGCTACACCCCCAGCCATATTTTTTATTCTTTATTTTGAAACGGTCTCACTGAGTTGTGAAGGGCCTCACTAAATAGCTGAGACTGGCCGGAACCCGAATCCTCTGGTCTCAGCCTCCCAAGTACTAGGATTACAAGCGTGCGCCACCACGCCTGGCTCTTAGCTACTTCTTTAAGGCATCTTGAATCCAGTTTTCTCAAGCCACAAGAATGCTTTTGGTCCTGTTTATTGGTTTTTCTGCATTAGGTGTCCCCAGGCATTCTCTGGGGAGGGGTCATTTGCCTCCGTCTAGCCCAGCATTGTGCCAGTGTGATGGGTGGTCCAGCTGCCTCAATATTATTACAGCTTTGTTACCACAGGTCTTGGCACAGAACAAGGTGTCCTAGGCTATATTTTCTTTCTTGCACAACTTTTTGTTTTCCCTGGAGTTAATAATTGTCTGTTTTTGGTTTTGGTGGGTTTTTTTTTTTTTTTTTTGCTCAGTGTTCTGTGTGCTGTTAACTCATCTTCAGATTCCCTTGCACACGTGCGGACCTGCTCTCAATCCTTAGGAGTCAGGGCATAATTAACCACTTCGTTGTTTTTTTCCTGGAGTCCCCAACAAGCCAGCCCTGTGCCCAAGGCTGCTCGTCCCCATGCTGTGGCCCAGCTGTCGGCCTGGGCTGTCAGCGACGTGGAGCACCCCTTCCCCTTGTCTCCGGACCTCATTTTTCCTCCTCTACTCCCCCCATTTGAGGACATCTTCCGAGCTGCCTGAGAGAGGATCCAGGGGAAGTTATGGGATCTTGGTTGTTTGTCCTTATTCTAATTTCACAGGTGCTCGAAAGTATCAGTGCAAAAACCTTGGCTCAGTGGAAACCCTCTTCTCCCCAGGATTTTGAAAGGGTCATGTCATTTTCTTCTTCTTCCAAGAACTCACTCTTTCTAGGTCACTTTTTTTTGCCCCAGTGCTTTGGAAATTTCAGTGACTTTTTCATCTGTTGTTCAGAAATGAAAATTTTCTTGAGTTACTTGTTGATTTCTCCCTCTTTATTTTCTGGATAATTCTTTGAGATGTGGGGCACACGTGTGTGTGTGTGTGTGTGTGTGTGTGTGTGTGTGTGTGTGTTACTAGGGATTGAACCCAGAGATAACTCCTGCTAAGCTACACCCCCAGCCCTTTTTATTTTTTGAAACAGAGTCTAAGTTACCATGTGCTGGCCTCAAACCTTTGATCCTTCTGTCTCAGCTTCCCAAGTACTGAGATTACAGGCATGAGCCACAGTGCCCGACTGGACTTATCTTTTGAGCGATGCAATCATGTGGTTAAGGGCCCAGGCTCTGCAGCTGATCTGCTGCTCCCTGCGGTGACATTAGTTGTGCCTGCACTTCCTCATCTGGAGCAATGGAGGTAGTACCTCTGCAGAGGGTTGCTATAAGGGCGGCATGAACTCCTGTGAGAAGTCAGCACAGTGCCTGGCACCAAATACCTGAGTGCAATGTCAGACCTTGTTGAGGACCTGTCACAGAGGGTAGTGCTTGAGGCTCCACCTGGTGGTGGTGCTGAGACGTCCCCCCACACCCAACATACCACTAGGGAAGCTCTGGCCAGCCCGGCAGGTTCCCAGCACAGATTGTGATTATTACCATTCCTGTTTTCTAGTTTTGTTATGCATTTTGAATTATTTCAACTTTATCTTTCAATGAATTGCTTATTTCCTTTTCATATTTTCATCTGGAAGATCTCTCATTTGGTTAATTTTTTTTTTCAGTACTGGGGATTGCACTCAGGGGCATTCTACCTCCAAGCTATACCCCCAGCCTATTTTTTATTCTTTATTTTGAAACATGGTCTCACTGAGTTGTGGAGTGCCTCACTAGGTAGCTGAGGTTGGCCACGAACCCGGATCCTCCAGTTTCAGCCTCCCAAATGCTGGGATTACAAGCGTGCGCCACCACGCCGGCTGGTTAATGTTCTTTATAGCTCCCAGTTCTTGTTTTTTAGATGCAACATCTCTAACATCATTTTAGCCCTGCGTTTCTTCCTCCTCTTCCTTTATTGCCTTGGTTCCTTTCCTCATCCTCAAGTGCCTGTGATCCTGGATGTTCAGCTGCACTTAAGAATAAGCTAGCTGGGCATGGTGGTGCACGCTTGTAATCTCAGCATTTGGGAGGCTGAGACCGGAGGATCCGGGTTCGAGGCCAGCCTCAGCTACGTAGTGAGGCACTCCGAAACTTACTAAGACCCAGTTTCAAAATAAAGAATAAAAAACAGGGCTGGGGGTATAGCTCAGAGGTAGAATGACCTGAGTTCAATCCCTAGAACCACAAAAAAAAAAAAAAAAAAAAAAAAGAATAAGATAGCTGGGCGTGGTGGTGTACCCTTGTAATCCTAGCATTTGGGAGGCTGAGACTGGATGATCCGGGTTCGGGGTCGGCCTCAACTACTTAGTGAGGCACTCTGCACCTTAGTGAGACCCAGTTTCAAAGTAAAGAATAAAAAATAGGGCTGGGGGTATAGCTTGGAGGTAGAACGCCCCTGAGTTCAATCCCCAGTACCGCAAAAAAAAAAAAAAAAAAAAAAAAGAATAAGCTAAGCTGGGCATGGTGGTGCACGCTTGTCATCCCAGTACTTGGGAGGCTGAGACTGGAGGATCCGAGTTTGTGGTCAGCCTCAGCTACTTAGTGAGGCCCTCTGCACTTAGTGAGACCCTGTTGAAAAGTAAAGAATAAACACTAGGACTGGGGGTATACCTCAGAGGTAGAGTGCCCCGGGGTTCAATCCTCAGTACTGCAAAAAAAAAAAAAAAAAAAAGAGTAAGCTGCTCTTGATGGCTGGGGCTTACCAGAGCCTGGGAGTGCAGAGGCCAGGGGTCTTGTGGGCCATTCTACTATGCAGCCTCAGCTGCCGGTATTTTCTCTTAAGCTGGGAACTGTGGAAGCGAGGAGATGGCTCAAAGGGGCCTGGGTGGCACGTGTGGGAGGCCAACTCTGGGAAGGGGTGGTGCAGGTGAGGAACTTTCAGGACAGGGCCAAGCCTCCATGCTCTCCTAGAGCTCACCTTCCAGCCACGGCTTGTCCAGCAATACCTGCCTGCCCCTGTGTGGCAAGGGCAGAGGCCCGGCGTCTCCTGCTTTTTCTACATGTGCTTCCATGCACAATCCCTCAGAGGCTGACTTCCACAGCCCAGTTGGCTAAAGCGGCTCTGCTGTCCACTCTCCCCCTGCTCCACCCCATTCTACCTCTCCACCCTCAAAGGCTTTGCTTTTGTAAAGCTGCTTTCCTATCATTTTAGAGGGGTTTCAAGAGGAAGGAGAGGAAAATATTCTGCCATATTTTACTAGAAGAATCTATATTCAATTTTAAACTTCTCCAGGGTTGAAGGGAGACCTGTTCTGCCAGGGAACACAGTTTGCTTCCTCAAGCAGCTGAAGGTGCCTGAACTTACAGATGTAGTTTCTTCCCGGAGTTTTGGGATTGGATGCAACCCATGGCAAATGCCAGGGCAGCTCTTCCAGCAGCGCGGATGGACACCTTGAGCCTTTAAACATAGCTCAGGGCCTCCAGGGACCTGCGTGTGCATGCCGCTCTTACAGGACTGCCTGGCAAGCCATCTCTTGGGCTGCAGGTCCATTGACTGTATGCCATTCAGTTTAGGAAGCCAAGCACCCTTATCTACAGCCATAGCACCTGATTGAAAGCTAAAAACCCGCTTTAAACAGGTATTCGGGATTCGAGATTAAAGAGAGGCTGGGGATTTCGGGGCTGTTTAAAAAATGATGCATCTCAAAATCAATGTGAGGGCGTCCTTTTGTCACCTGTCTACACGGAGGGAGCCTCCTCGGGGACAGCGAGCAGACGCCTCACAGCATGCCAGGTAACCAGGCAGAGAAGGGGCGCGGCGGCCCTGGCGGCCCCTAGGGGGCGGGTCCTTGGGAGCCTCCGGTCCCGCCCCTCTCGGGGCGTTAACTGTCGCTTTCCGCCCGGAAGCGCGCTCCCTTCTCCTTCCTCGTCGCTGGCACTAGGTATTTTATCGCGAGAGTTCCGCCTCCGGCGCCCAGATCGCGCGAGACTGCGGAGGGAGCGAGAGCGTGTGGCGCGCGCGGCGGCCGCGACGGACGCAAGATGGCGACGGCGACCCTAGCTCTCGTAAGTGAGCCCCCCGCGACCGCAGGCGGCCCTCGGGTGCTGGGAGCGTGTCGCCGGCCCCGCCAGGGCGCAAAGGGCCCCGGGGGATGCGGCGGTCTCCTGCGGCCCTGGGGCGCGCGGGGCCGGGGCGGAGCGGGCGCGCGCCGGCGGGGCCCGCGGCCGCAGCTTCCGGCCCGTGAACTGCAGCTTCCGGCGGCGCGGCGGGGTGGGCCGGTCCGGCGGGGGCGTCGCAGCGGGCGCCCGAGAGCCTGGCTGCAGGCGGCGTCCTGGGAACGGTGCCATCTGCTCCCCCGCTTGCCGTAGAGGGCCTCGAGTTGGTGGGAGCGGAAGGGGCGGGACCGCGGCGCACTGTGGACGGGGAGGTGCCAGCAGGGGAGCTGTTACCCACTCGAGAGGAGGACACGTTCTTCATCCCACGCCCCAAGTTCTGGGGCAGAGCTTTGGACCACAGCGGGGAAACAGGCACTCCCTCCCTTGGGCAGGGGTCTCTTGAGCACCAGAGACGACTTCCCAGTTGGTGCCTTGGGCTGGGCGCCCGAGGGAGCTGAGCTAGGATGGTGTGAACACTCAGAGGAAGGAGCCCCTCCCTTCTCTGCTCAGCGCCCACCTCCCGGGGCGAACCAAATAGGGCAGGAACATGCTGGGAATGACTAGCATACAGGGAGAACACCTATGCACACCACCATCATCACAGGCTGTCTTCCTTCCCTGTTAGTTCAGGCCAGACTCTCCTCTTGAGCCTTTCCCCACTACTGTTCTTCCATTTGTTACCTGCCATCCATCCCCAGCTCACACCCAGGAGGATGGGGCACGGTCTGAGAAGGCAACTTGGTCAGGTAGCTGGAAGCAGGGTTGATAGGATCGAAGTGTACCCCAGGCCCAGAGGTGGGCCTTTTTTTTGTCCTGTTTGTTTTCGGGGTTTTGTTGTTGTTGTTTTGTTTTTTGCGGTACTAGGGGTTGAACTCGGGTGCATTCTACCTCCGTGCTACACCCCCAGCCCTATATTTTTTTGAAACAGGGTCTCACTAAGTTGTGGAGTGTCTCACTAGGTAGCTGAGGCTGGCCGCGAACCCAGATCCTCCGGTCTCAGCCTCTCAAATGGGATTACAAGCGTGTGCCACCACACCCGGCTCGGTTTGTTTTGTTTTGGCACTAGAGATTGAACCCAGGGGCATTCTAACTCCGAGCTACACCCCCAGCCCTATTTTATTTTTATTTTGAAACAGGTTCTCACTAGGTTGATGATAATCTCACTACTTGCTGAGACTGTCCTCGAATATTGGATCCTGTCTTAGCCTCCCAAGTACTGGGATTACAAATGTGTACCACCACATTGAGCTCTTCCTGTTTCTTGAAGCCACTGGAACAGTCTTTGTAAGCGGAAAGCGAGAGGGTTGAGGACTTAGTGACTGTCTGCAGGCCACAGTTAGTTGATGGTGAAGGAGAGAGAGGTTCAGAAATAAAGACTAGATACTTGGGAAGGTGTAGGAGGAGACTGCCTCATCTCGGAGCTCCAGCTCTTGAGGACTTGGGGGGATGAGCTGGGGCTCAGCTCTATTGTGGCTTAGTGCCAGTCAGGGGTGTCATTGTTGAGGTGGGTATGAGCAGTAAGTCTGACCTGTAAGCAGGGGGTTTTAGTGGGTGTTCATTGCCATCCAAATCTTCTCAAGATAAATACTGTCAAGGCCCAGGCTTGCTGCAACAGGCTGTGAGAAATCTAACATATTCTTTTGTGTGTGTGGGGGGGGGTACTGGGGATTGAATCCAGGGCCATTCTACCTCTGACCTACACTGCCAGCCCTATTTTATTTTTTTCTTTTGAAACAGGGTCTCACCAAGTTGATGAGGACCTTGCTGAGTTGCTGAGGCTGGCCTCGAACCTGTGATCCTCCTGTCTTAGCCTCCCAAACTTTTTTTTTTTTTTTTGGTACTAGGAATTGAACTCGGGGGCATTCTGCTTCTGAGCTACAGAGCTATATCCCCAGCCTATTTATTTATTTATTTATTTACTTATTTTGTGGTACTCAGGATTGAACCCAGAGGCATTCTACCTCCAAGCTACACCCTAGACCAATTTTTTGTTTTTATTTGTAAATAGGGTCTCGCTCGACTGCTGAGAGTCTCACTCACTAAGTTGCTGAGGCTGGTCTCAAACCTGTGATACTCCTGTCTCAGCCTCCCAAGTACTGGGATTAGAGGTGTGTGCCACAATACTCAGCTGTATTTTATTTTGAAACAGTCTCACTAGGTTGCTGAGAGTCGATACATTGCTGAGGCTGCCCTCAAACCTTCAATCCTGTCTCATCCTCCCAATACAGCATGCACCACCACATTCGGCTCACACTCCTCTTTAATCTTTTTTGTGTGTGTGTGAAATTTTGGTGCTGGGGATTGTACCTAGGACTCCACGCATGCTAAGCATGCTCTACCACTGAGCCACTCCTGCAGCCCCCAGTCTCTCGAGTGGAAAGGCTTCTAGATGGGCTTTCTGGTCTCCACTGCCTTGGTTAGGAATAATGAGAGCCTGTTTCTCGTGTCTGGGTAGCTTCAGCTCTTATGGGAGGGCAGATGGGGTGGCTGAACCTGGATGGCCTGGCACAGGTCAGGTGGGGAAGGATACAGGAAGAGGCATAAGGGCCTCCTTTCTCAGGACACCCTTTCTGCCTGGTGCTGCAGAAACAGGTTGGCATCCCTTCTCAGCAGGGGTTTGTTTGCATTGCATTGTCTCTGATTCATTGTTCCAATTGTTCCCTCTGACTGCCAGACCTGCTCCCACTTGGGGCCATCACCCTTGGCTTTCTTCTTCCTCTCAGTGAACGCAGTTACTTTTTTCTCCTTAAGGCCTTGACCTGCGTGTCACCTTACAAAGAGGCCCTCTCTGGCTGCCACAGCTTACTATGCCTCACAGACAACTCTCCTCACTTGTTTTGTTTTCTTCTTAGAGCTTCCTTACTACAGCATTGTCTCAGGTGCTGGTTGGCACATTCTTTGTCTGGCTCCAGAGAGTTGTCTTTTTCTATTCCTTGTTTTTGCTGCATCTGCAGTGCTCAGCATGGAGCCTGGCCACGCAGTAAGCAGCGCTACTCCATGTGAAGGGACCTGGACAGATGGAAGACTGCCTCCTGCAGAGCCACCCTGACATCGTTAGTGATGCTAGTAATTGTTAGCACCTGTGGCTTCTTGCTACCTGCAGGGACTATCTAAGGTACTTCATGGGTGATGGTTCAGTACATCTTCACAGTAGCCCTAGAGGCAGCCCCTGTACAGCTGAGTAGCCTGAGGTCTAGAGCCCTTAGGATATTTGTCCCAATTTACTTTATTTTTAGTTTATTTTGTCGTGTGTGTGTGTGTGTGTGTGTGTGTGTGTGTGTGTGTGTGTGTGTGGTGTACTGGGGATTGAACCCAGAGGCATTTTACCTTCAAG
>PVLC010013949.1:0-13967 GCA_004027655.1 Graphiurus murinus | reverse complement strand
CTTTCAATGAGAACAGTCATCTTTGTTCTGGGTTGCTGAGGGGCAGAGCTGGCATTCTGTCTTCCCACACCCCGTCGGGGCAGTGCTGCATCCTGACTGCAAAGCATGCCATTTTCACTGCCAGAGGGGACAGCACATGACTGGCTGTGGTGATAAGGGACGATTTTCTCCAGGTGCTCCTGGAGGCTGGTTAGAGCAGAGCCCTAGGTTCAGTGTGACTGAGAACTTTGTTCTGCCATGAATGGGGTGGGACATCCTGTGGAGCGTCCGCCAGTGACTGAGTTTTCCCAGAAGGTCTCATCTGAGCCGTGTCCTGGTGATATGTTGGCAGCTCAGTGGTTTGGGGGAGCAGAAAGTTGCCTGGGGCTGCACCTGAAGTGCTGCCTTGCTGTGGGTGTGACTATGGCAGAGGCCTCCCTTTCCTTCCTTTCTCTCTGTTTCGAAGCAGCAGTGAAGCTGAGCTGGGCAGAGAAGTATACCCAATGCGGCAGCATGGGAATGGCTCCCTGCAGGGCTGGCTCGGCCACAGCTTCTGGGCCCATTGACTAGTTCTTTCCAGCACTCCAGGCTGTGTTCCTGTCCCACCGTTAGAGGCCTGAGAACCTGAGAGACCTGCCCTGGATGAGTCACTTGGCCTCTGGCTATGTCTGTGACAGCTTCAAGGGTGGGCATAAGTGTCCTTTCATGCCCTTAGATACCTGTGCATCTTGTCCTTGAGCTGGGAGCAGGGTGAGCACATTTGCCCTCTCTTCCAGCCGCACAGCCTATGTGAAGGTGTGTAGGGCCTTTCCGTTGAGTTCTCCCACCTCTTGCCTAAGCCCTGTCTCTGCCCCTGGTACCCCTAAAGGCCGTGGCAGGAGCTACTCCCTCCTGGGGCCGGCTCTACACAGCAACGCTCTGTGTCCTTTCGGAGTACGGCTTCTGTTGAGTACAGGGGGTCAAGCACTCAGCTGCCCTGAGCTCCTAGGAATCGAGGAGCCTTGGAGAGTCTGGCTGCTGGGGGAGGGAGGGAGGCCAGGGCTTAATCAGAACCTATGGAGGTCTGAGACTAATGCTGAGCTGAGGCTGGTCCTTGTGTGCAAGGTGCTGGGGAGGTGTCCCTGCTGCCTCAGGGTGGGGAGACAACCAGCTGGTCACCTTGTCATCCAGCCTGACCCTGTCTGTCAGCAGGAGAGGGTGGCTTTCCTCCCTGCCCCTTCCTCAGGGACTCGGTGCCAACGTTTGCCTGCCCCAGGTGGCACTGCCTTCTGCCAGGGCCTTCTGTGGGCAGTTAGATGTGCTGGTGAGTTGAGGAGTGGGCAGTGTAAGGTGAAGGTAGTGCTTCAGAGCCCCTTCCGGCTTCCCTTGCTTGGTCATGGGGAGCTCAGCCCTTCACCTGGGAAGAGGAGAGGGCCTGGGCGGGAGGGCGTTACTCTTGGTTACAGCATCTCCTTCCTGCCTGCAGCAGGTCAATGGCCAGCAAGGAGGGGGGTCCGAGCCGGCGCCGGCGGCAGTGGTGGCAGCAGGAGACAAATGGAAACCTCCACAGGTATTGACCTAAAGCTCCTCTCTCTCAGGCCCCCCTGCCTGCATGTCCCTGAGCCTGGAGGGGCCTAGCTGGGGCAGGTCGGGAGAAGCCCAGGGACCTTCTCCGCCTTCTGGGCAGATACTGCCTCGCCTCCAGCCTCTCCTGCCCCTTCCCCACCTTGTTTCTGGCCTGCTCTTTCCTCTGTGAGTCTATGCTACCTCAGACCCCAGGTGGGACCTGGTAGTGGACTGGTTGGGCAGGGGTGTTAAGGACTGGACCTTGCCATGCGCCTCTTAGCAGTCAGCTTCATGCAGAAGGGTAGGCCTGCTGTTCTAAAATGATAGCCGCAGTTTGCTTAGGACCAGAAATGCAGATGTCCATTTTGGCTGTCTCTTAATTTAAATATGACAGCAGCATGCAAGTCAGAGCACAGGTGCTGGGCCTCAGCCTCCACCTCTTGTGTGCTCCAGGTGGGTGTGAACAGGTTGCTGGCCCAGGGGAGCGGGCCCTCTGGGAAGTGAGCTAGGCTCTGTCGTCACTGGGCAGTCGCTTCTTTGTGTTTCTTCATGGCACTCCCTGCATCCACAGGATCCCAGCAAGCCTCTGCAACGTGGCCTCTTGGGCCTAGGTCCTCCCCCTGGTCCCCAGGCACCTGTGTGTGTGTGGGGGGGGGGGGCAGGGATGTGGTGTGCAACCTAGACCCTGGGAAGCTTTAGGGCTGAAGCTCAGGCCCCAGCTGCTGTCCAGCGGCCATTGGTGGGTGGGAGAAGGGCCTTTTGTTCACAAAGACAAAGAGGAGATTGAAAAGTTTCTAGGGACTGAGGGGGCTGGCATTGATTTCCATGGTGACGGCCTGCTCTAGCATCCCAGTCTTGGGCTTGGGCCCTCTCCCACTAAAGAGGAATGGGCCTGGGGCCAGCTGGGAGGGCAAGGACAGGCCAAGTATGATCCAGAGTACAGCCTCTGGTCCCAGCCACTGCCAGTCCTTGATACACTCTGGGACCTGCTTGGGGCTCTGGTTGCCCAGGGAGGGGCCTCCCAGGCTTCCTGCCTCTGACCCTGGGCTAGAAACCCAGCACTCAAGTGACCAGGATGGGGTCTTGGGGTTTGGGTCTGCTGGTCCCTGACTGTCTCCTTTGTACCTCAGTTTTCTCTTCTTACTCTTGTGCTAGGAACCTTCCTCTCTTCTCTGCCGTCCCCCTCAAGGCTGCATCTGGGAGCCAAGGAGGGCCTGGTGGTCTTTTGAATTAATAGGCAGGCCTGTGTTCTCTCTGCCCCTTCCTCCCACACTCAGCTGGCCTTGATGATGGGCTCCTCTCCCTGCTTAGATGGTTGTGTTCTTTCCCCTGCAAGAAGCTTGGAAAGTGCTTTGATAGAAGGAATATAAATATACTGTGGTTCCATTTGCTTGGGTTTGCAGCTGACTGTGGCGAGTCCACCCCGTCCCAGTATCTCCTGGTCCGCAGGCAACCCTGGCTGGGTGCTGTCTCCTTGGGCTTGCTCTGCTTCTGGCTTCTCCCAGGACGCTGGGCATAGCCAGTGCAGGAGTTTGGTGGAAGCAGGCTGGAGTTCCCTGTAGGGCTCGTGTGGTATGGGAGAGCACCCAGGCTCTGCGAGGCATGCAAAGTATCTGCAGGGCCTCAGATGGCACTGTGGGAAGGGGCGGGGGGTCTTTGTCTGTGCTTGGTCCATGGCAGGGACTGTGAGGCATCGAAGAGGCCAGCATGCCAGGCAGCCTAAGGAGGAAGGAGTCCCAGAACATCTGAAGAGTCCTGGTCCCACTCTGGCTTCCCTGGAGAACAGCTGGGGCTGGCTGTCGTGCAGGATGTGGGTGGAGGTCTGGGGGCAGGCTGGCAACAAGAGTTGGCACCTCTCTTATCTCCCGCTGCCTTCTTGGTGGCTCCCGAGGGGTCTGTTGTGGTCTGTGCCCCACAACTGCCCCAGGTTGGCTCAGGTCCCCCAGGGTGGCTGCCTGTCTACCTCAGGTGTGGCTCCCCTGTAGATCCTTGTTGAGACGGGGCCTGGATGGGACAGGCGTTGAGGTGCAGGCCCACACCCGAGGCAGGCAGAGGACAGTGTGTGCTAGGGGCTGCCCTCTGGGAAGGGGCTGGGGGCTGGGGCCACGTGGAGGAGACCTGGAGCAGCAGCTGAATGACCCCCTCGCTCCCTCCTCCAGGGCACAGATCCCATCAAGATGGAGAACGGGCAGAGTACAGCCGCCAAGCTGGGGCTGCCTCCCCTGACGCCTGAGCAGCAGGAGGCCCTCCAGAAGGTGAGCACACACCTCCTGGGTGCTGTGGGTGTGGCTGCCCGCCAGGTCAGCGGGGGGCCAGCCATCTCCCTGCAGGCCGGGCCCCCCAGTGCTCCTCACCACTCTCTCTCACAGGCCAAGAAGTACGCCATGGAGCAGAGCATCAAGAGCGTGCTGGTGAAGCAGACCATCGCGCACCAGCAGCAGCAGCTCACCAACTTGCAGGTGAGCCCCGCCACCCGCCCTCCACCACCACTGCCACCACTTTGGGGGCTGGCTCTGCTGGAGGCTGTCCTGCCCAGCCTGGGCCATGAAGCCTCCACTGTCCCTCCCCACCGTCTCCTCCTCTTCCTTCTCTTCCTCCTCCTGTGCCAGCGGCTGCCCCCAGAAGGTTATGATTCTCAGATTCTCAAGGACTCCTTCTTAGGGCCCTCGGGTCCTCCTGAGGCATGAGCAGCCCAGCCTTCTCCGCCTGTTGCTCGCTATGGCCCCTCCTCCACCGCTTCCCTGCGCCTTCTTTGTAGCTCCGCCCCGCTCACCGTCTTGGTCTCCCCGCACCCTTGTCCCCCAGGCTGTGCACAGCTGTGGCGGCAGCATGTAGGGCGTGCTCCTCCCTGCCCCTGTGGCCAGGCTCCCACCCTACAGTGAGTCCAGACCACCTGGGCTGGGACCCAGGACTGAGGGGACAGTCTGGGGGCGCCTCCACTGGGCCCGAGGCTGTGATATCCATGTGGGAAGAGGCCTGTGTGAGGCCGGCGGTTCCTTCCTGGGCCTTGTGCCCCGCGCCCCAGGCCAGCCCTCAGACATTCAGTCTGCCAGGAGATGTCCTGGCCGTTCACTGTGCTTCGTCCATCCCTCGCCTCCCTCCCTTCCTTCCGCCCTGGCCAGCCCTGCTGCAGAGGCTGCAGGGCAGGGCACCTGGGGCTCTGAGGCCCCCCTGGGCAGGTGCCGGCACGGGCCACTCGGCCGCAGTGTGGGAAGGCAGGCGGGCCTCCCTGGCAGGGCGGGGACTCCGGGCCTTGCCGCTGTCTGCGTGAGGTATTGACGAGAGCGGGAGACTGCTCGGCTCCAACAGACTGAACTCTGTCTTTACTGTCTTTCAGATGGCAGCAGTGACAATGGGCTTTGGAGATCCTCTCTCACCTTTGCAATCGGTCAATAGACATGCTCACTTCTTCCGGGGCTCATGTCCTTAGTCAGGGCTAGAGGGGGGCAGTGCAGCCCACTGCTGGGGACCTTGCTCCCCTGGCCGGCCCTGCCCGCCAGCTCTGGACGAGCGCAGCAGAGCGCCAGGCATGGCGGGGCCGGTGTGTGGGCTCCCACCCCGGGACCGCCCCTGGGGAGGCCTCCATCTGCTCTGAGGGCCCGCCTTAAAACTAACCGGCCAGGTAACTGCGGAGGGCAGCCGCGGCAGCCAGCCAGGGAGGGTAGCTGCCGGTGCCAGGCTCATCTGCGCCCTTGCTGACCCACACAGGCGTGCACCTGCGGGCCACCAGCTCCATCAGTCTCCAGGGTGCCCGGACTCTTGGGTGGGGTCAAGCCCCTGAGGAGAGAGGGGTCCTAACTTGTGGCCCCATCAGATCCTGGAGGGAGGGTGGCTGGATGGGGCGGGGGTGGGGGATGAGTGAGCCAGAGATGGAAGGGCACAGACTTGGCCACGGCCTGCCTGTCAACAGGGGCAGAGGCCGTGTGGCCCGGGAGGAGGAGGCAGACTGGCCAAGGCTGCAGCGAGCAGAGGAGTCTGGGAAGGAATTGCCCCTCCCCTGTCCAGAGGCAGGCTGAGGAGGCCAGGCCCCACCCTGGGGAAGAGCCTGAGGGGGAGACATGGCCTTCGGGGGACCTCTCCTCAGAGGGGCCGTGCCTGGATGAGCTGCCCTCAGGAGGAGATAGCGTGTCCTCCCAGAAGTGTGTGGGAGGGAGACGCTCTGAGGAGACCCGGGCTGTGGGAGACGCGGTGAGGGAGAGAGCTCTTTGCTGCTCTAGTTGGGGCTCCACTGTGATGAGGACACCCCCCACCCCCGGGAGCTTGGGCCGAGGGACAGCTGAGGCCTCACGCCTGGGGAGCCCACTGCCAGAAGGGGATGTAGCTTCCCCCTCCGGTCCTCGAAGCAGGAGCCCGAGGCCTGTTTGTTGGGGAGCCTAGTTTGAAAAGGGAGCAGTTAGTCACGTGGGGGGATTTCTAGTTTGAGGAAAGGTGGGCTCCACTGGGGAGTCCTGTCTTGGGTGAGATGTGGACTTTTTAGGCTCCTCTCTCAGTGAGGGGCTGGGCCTGCACTAGGCCTGTTGATGTCTGTAGAAGTAAACTGGTCTCTGCTGCTGGGACCTTTGTGAGGGTGAGAGGAGCCCTTGTTCATGTAGGGCAGCACCCCAGGGCCACGGTCTTCTGTGAGATGCCAGGGGAGGGAGCCACATTCCCAAGGGCATGGGGAAGCCCCGTAGCACAGTGGCCCAGCTCACATCCAAGGCCTGGGCCTGCCAGGCCGACCAGCTCCTGCTCCAGGCGCCCCGAGGCCTCTCCCCGGGCTCGCCGCTGTCTCAAGACACGCTCACAGCTACAGGCATTGGCTCCCAGCAGCTCGTTTTTGAGGGGGTGTTAGGACCCAGAGAGTACGAAGCACTGAGCCGCCTGAGTAGGCCCGCATGAGCAGCTGCTCCTTGTTCCTTCCAGGGAGCCCCTCCCCTTGGGGTCTCTTCTGGGCAGTGGCTGCCCTGTCTTCTGCCACCCTCTCTTCTGGCCTCCATACCAGTGGGTCCCTCCACTTGGATGGCTCCTCCCTTTTCTGTTCAGTACTTGGCTGGGAAGGTGGGAGGATCTCCCAGCCCAGCCCAGGGTACTTGGCCCCCAGACTGGAGGGGTGGGCTGGGTGGGAGGGCACACAGCCCTACCTCCTGACCTCCTGCCGGCTTTGCTGCTGCAGTCTGCCTGGGACCTGGGCGGGCTGGGGTGCGTCCGTGCCCTGCCTTGGGCCTGGCCTTCCTTAGGATGGGGGCCCAGTGACCCCCGTGCTGTAACTGCAGGGGCCAAGCCTGCACCTCGCTGCTGTGTGGGAGCTCTCCCCACAGCAGAGCTGGGCGGGTGGGTCAGGATGGGAGAGGGCTCCAAGCCTCCTGCCCCCCTGACAAGCCAGTGGCTCTCTCTCCTTCTGTCCTGCTGTAGATGGCAGCTCAGCGGCAGCGAGCACTGGCCATTATGTGCCGGGTCTACGTGGGCTCCATCTACTATGAGCTAGGGGAAGATACCATTCGCCAGGCCTTTGCCCCCTTTGGCCCCATCAAAAGCATTGACATGTCCTGGGACTCTGTCACCATGAAGCACAAGGTGAGCAGGTGTGCCCCCCAGCTGCCTGGGCTTGCCCTCTCGGGGCTCTCCTGGCTTAACGGCCCTCCTGTGTCTAGGGCTTTGCCTTCGTGGAGTATGAGGTCCCAGAAGCTGCCCAGCTGGCCTTGGAGCAGATGAACTCAGTGATGCTGGGGGGCAGGAACATCAAGGTGAGGCGGGATGCTGTGTTGGGGCCCCCTGTCGAGCAGCCTGCAGTGGCTTGGCCTGGACTGACGGGTGCTCGTCCTCCTGCCACTTCCCCAGGTGGGCAGGCCCAGCAACATAGGGCAGGCCCAGCCTATCATAGACCAGCTGGCTGAGGAGGCACGGGCTTTCAACCGTATCTACGTGGCCTCCGTGCACCAGGACCTCTCAGACGACGACATCAAAAGTGTGTTTGAGGCCTTTGGCAAGATCAAGTCTTGCACGCTGGCCCGAGACCCCACGACTGGCAAGCACAAGGGCTATGGTTTTATTGGTGAGCTCCGGGGGACTAAAGAGGGGAGGGTGCCCACCTGGGGCTGGGGCTGGCCCTCCTCACTGCTGCTCCTGCCCTGCAGAGTATGAGAAGGCCCAGTCGTCCCAGGATGCTGTGTCTTCCATGAACCTCTTTGATCTGGGCGGCCAGTACTTGCGGGTGGGCAAGGCCGTCACACCCCCCATGCCCCTGCTAACACCTGCCACACCCGGAGGCCTCCCGCCTGCTGCTGCTGTGGCCGCAGCTGCAGCCACAGCCAAGATTACAGCTCAGGTGAGGGCTGGTGCCGTTTGTGGGTTTTACAGTGGGTGGACAGGCCATCGAATCCCTTGGGAGCTGGCTCTAGAGGTGGTCTTGGGTGGAGGTAGCCAGACCAGGGACTGAAGGGTGGCCTTTTGGGTTGCAGGAAGCAGTGGCTGGAGCAGCGGTACTGGGTACCTTGGCCACTCCTGGACTGGTGTCCCCAGCACTGACCCTGGCCCAGCCCCTAGGGGCTCTGCCCCAGGCTGTCATGGCTGCCCAGGCCCCGGGAGTCATCACAGGTGAGTCTGAGTGCTCCAAAGCTCTTTTCCATTGCTGGTCCACCCTTGCTCAGGTTAGGGTGGGCCTCTTTCCCAACAAGGCTTTTGAGAAAAGGTGCACTGCTAGACCTGGTTGGTTTTGCTGCAGGTGTGACCCCAGCTCGTCCTCCCATTCCGGTCACCATCCCTTCCGTGGGAGTGGTGAACCCCATTCTGGCTAGCCCCCCAACACTGGGCCTCCTGGAACCCAAGAAGGAGAAGGAAGAGGAGGAGCTGTTTCCTGAGTCAGAACGACCAGAGATGCTAAGTGAGCAGGAGCACATGAGCATCTCAGGCAGCAGTGCCCGCCATATGGTCATGCAGAAGCTGCTCCGCAAACAGGAGGTGGGCAGCCAGGGCCTGGCGGGGGCGGGGGGAGGTGCTGGTCGGAGCAGGCACCCTGCTTAGCTGTCCCCTCCCCCACAGTCTACAGTGATGGTTCTCCGAAACATGGTGGACCCCAAGGACATAGACGATGACCTGGAAGGGGAAGTGACTGAGGAGTGTGGCAAGTTTGGTGCTGTCAACCGTGTCATCATCTACCAAGAGAAGCAGGGCGAGGAGGAAGATGCAGAAATCATTGTAAAGATTTTCGTGGAGTTTTCCATGGCATCAGAGACTCACAAGGCCATCCAGGCCCTCAATGGGCGCTGGTTTGCTGGCCGCAAAGTGGTGGCGGAAGTGTACGACCAGGAGCGTTTTGATAACAGCGATCTCTCCGCGTGACCTTGGGCTAGTTTCCTGGACTTGCACTTGCTCCTCATTTCCTCTGGGTTTTATAGAGTGATACAGTGGTGTCCCTGGGACCAGGCACTCTGCTCAGCCCAGCCTGTAGTGTGCATAAAGGTGCAGATGCTGCTGGCCCCCAACGGTGCCTGTGTCTGACATTGGCGCGCGCGTGCTTGCGTGTGTGTGTGTGTGTGTGTGTGTGTGTGTGTGTGTGCGCGCGCGCGCGTGCTGTACACCTGCCCAGACGTGCCAGGACACGCACGCAGATGGTAGTGGCAGCCTGGCAGGAGACACTCCAACTTTTGTGCATGTGGTGGGGGGCGGAGCTCCGGGCTGCGCAGGGGCCGGTAGGAAGGGCCTTTAGAGACTTGAGAGAACAGGGGAAGGGGGAGTGTTGTGCCGGGCCCTTCCCTTAGAAATGGGTGCCGCCTTCGCCAACGAGTAGTTCCGGGAGAGGCCCTGTCCCAGGCCCCAGGCATGTTAAATCCGGGGTGAAGCAAGCGGCGCCCCCGCGGTCCTCCCACTGCGAGAGGCTCCAGGTGTGTGCGATCCGCTCTATGGACGCGGGCGGAGCCTAGTCGCCGCAGCTCCCACAACGCTTTGCGCCTGGGCGGGGCGGGGCGTCCCAGCAGGCTGTGCGCTAGGTCGCTACGGGTCGTCGGAGGCGCCGCGCCCCGGAGCCTTCTGGGGACTGCAGTTCTGGGCGGCGAGGGCGGGCCTCGGCTTCCCGGCGGGCTGCGCGGCCAGGCGGTTGTCGCGGGCAGCGGCGGCGGTTCCGGCTGCGGTCCTGCGGGCGGACAAGCGGCGAGCTCAGCGCGCTGGTCGGGATGTGGAGTCGCCGCCGTCTGAGCGCCTGAGTGCCGTCGCGCTGCGCCCCTTCCCCGGGCACTGCAGTCCGAGCGCGGGCCGGGCCCAGCACCGGCTGCGCCCCGTCCCGGCCCGGGGCCCGCCTCCCCCCCTCCTCGCCCCGCGTGCCGCTCGGCTCCGCTCCGCTCGCGCTCCGGCGCCTGGCGCTCATGCGGGCCGAGCCCCGCCCCCCGGCTCGAGCCCGCCGAGTGCCACCGGAGCCCGCGCGCGCCGCCCGCCCGCACCATGCTAAAGTGCATCCCGCTGTGGCGCTGCAACCGGCACGTGGAGTCGGTGGACAAGCGGCACTGCTCGCTGCAGGCTGTGCCGGAGGAGATCTACCGCTACAGCCGCAGCCTGGAGGAATTGCTGCTTGACGCCAACCAGCTGCGCGAGCTGCCCAAGGTGAGCGCCGCCGCACCTGCCATCCCGACGCTCGCGGACCCGCACTTGGCCGCTTGGTGGGATCTGCCCAGCTGGGGCCGGTGGCTGGAGCGAGCTTTCTGCAGGCGCTGCCCGGGCGGGTCACCGAGCCTCTAGCCGGCCCTGCTGGTTCCTACTGGCCAGAGCCCCGCCCCGGCTAGCCTCCCACCCCCACCCCAGCCGCCTGCGCGGGCACCAGGTGGCAGCGGCAATGGGTGCCTGCCTAGGGACGGAGTGGCTTCTGAGCCTAGAAGGGAAGCCACAGTGAAGTTCATGGGGGCTCGGGAGGTGAGCGGAACCCAGATGGAAGGTGGACCCGGGGTGACGATGGGTACCACTTCCTGGGCTGCTCTGGAGGTGGAGGCCTGGACTTCTCTAGCCCTGCCCACCTTTTCCTCCCGGGTGTAGCCTGGGTGGAGCCTCCTACACTGCCCTGCTGGTCAGGTTTGCTCTGTCTGCTTTTCTCTGGAGGGGTCACCGCTCATCGGCTACATTCCTTCTAGTCTGTTTTTTGTTTTTTGACTTAAAGTCACTCGAAAAAGCATCTTAGGGAAAGCAGGTTGTGGCTAAGTGGCCTGATGTCTAGGGGCTGGGTGCCGTGAAGGATGTGGTTCTGCTGTGGGTCTGCCGGTGGCGGCTCTGTTCTTTGCAGTTATTTACAGGGTCTACCTGTCTACCCACCTGCGTACTTGGTAGCCCCTTTAGGTAGCATTTCGTGTGTCTGTGGCAGTCTGCTGTTTTCTCTATCCTGTTTAGTGGGTTTTGCTGAGTCCTTATCCTTGACAGTGTGGTGCAGCAGCAAGAGCCACCTTGGACCTCCGGAGGGCTCCCCTGGGGGTAAAGCAGCAGTTGGGGTTGTGGGCAGAGTCCTGAAGGTAGCACACACGGCAGAGGACAGCTTTTTATCCAGCCAGAGGCTGGTGTCTTCTCAGCTGAGGCCAACTACGTGGAGGGCAAGAGGGACGTGGCCAGTGTGAGGGGACCTGGGGTGTGAGGTAGCAAGTGGGGACATGTGTGCATGCTGCAGGTTTTCTTGCTTTGCTCACAGCAAACCGGGGTGTTGTGGCCAGGAACAGGCAGGTTCAGGGGTCCATGACCCGTGACCCTGCGTGGCCAGGAGCGCTTCTCTGCCCTCAGGGGCCTCAACTGGGGAGCCGGTCCCCTGACCACAAGCCCTACCCACAGCCTTTCTTCCGGCTGCTGAACCTGCGCAAGCTGGGCCTCAGTGACAACGAGATCCAGCGGTTGCCCCCTGAAGTAGCCAACTTCATGCAGCTGGTGGAGCTGGATGTGTCCCGGAACGGTGGGCAAGCCGGGGCCAGGGCAGGGGGCGGGGCGGGAGCGCCTGCAGGCTGAGGGCGCTTCTCCATGCAACCCTCTCACGCAGATATCCCTGAGATACCCGAGAGCATCAAGTTCTGCAAGGCCCTGGAGATCGCAGACTTCAGTGGAAACCCCCTGTCTAGGTGTGTGGCAACCTGCGGCTGTGGCTGTGGGAGTCCCGTAGCCGCACCCTGAGCACCTGACGTCCTCTGTTCCCTCCTCCCTGCCAGGCTCCCCGATGGCTTCACGCAGCTGCGCAGCCTGGCTCACCTGGCTCTGAATGACGTGTCCCTGCAGGCACTGCCCGGGGATGTGGGCAAGTGAGTGGTGCTCTCGATGGGTCTGGGGGAGGGCTCAGCTCAGCCCTGTCTCTCTTGGCCTCAGCCCCGGTCTCTTCTTTAGCCTGGCCAACCTGGTGACCTTGGAGCTCCGGGAGAACCTGCTCAAGTCTCTGCCTGCGTGAGTGAACGGGCCTCCACCCCGCTGGGCGGAGCTGCGCTGGGGCCGGGGCCATAGGGCACACCAAGACTGTTTCCTCTGCAGGTCCCTGTCTTTTCTGGTCAAGCTGGAACAGCTGGATCTGGGAGGCAATGATCTGGAAGTGCTGGTGCGGTGGGGGCCACCGGGGGCAGGGTGCTCAGGGTGGCGGGTGGCCGAGCGGGACGTCTCCATGACCAGGCTGGCATTTCCTACTCGCTGTTCTTTCTTGCAGCCCGACACTCTGGGTGCTCTGCCCAACCTTCGGGAACTGTGGCTGGACCGGAACCAGTTGTCAGCACTGCCCCCGGTGAGTGAGGGTGGAACTGGCCTCCCGCCTCCAGCTGCTGCCTCTGACCCTCTGTCTTGCCCTCAGGAGCTCGGGAACCTGCGGCGCCTGGTGTGCCTGGACGTGTCGGAGAACCGGCTGGAGGAGCTGCCCGTGGAACTGGGCGGGCTGGCACTGCTCACAGACCTGCTGCTCTCCCAGAACGCCCTGCAGCGGCTGCCAGACGGCATCGGTCAGTGTGCCCAGAGCGGCCTGGGGCTTCGCAGCCTGCTCGGTGGCCCCATGTGGTGTCGGGCAGGGGGCTGCGGGCTGGATGAGGGGCCCGAGTCTGCCTGGGCTGCAAGCATCCTGAGGAGGGGAAGTAGGCTGAGCCCAGGTCAGGTACCACGATGTCCAGGCGGCAGCTCATGAACCAGGACAGGTGACAGGACACGTGAGGGTGGACAGTGGGCAGGACTGCGTAGGCTTAGTGCTTTCCCCAGAGGAAGCAGGGCGGAGGCCAGGGCAGCGCTCTGATGGCCTGTCTCCGCTCTGTGGGTGGGTGGACGCTCAGGAGTGTACGTCGGTCCCACTCAGCCTAGTTGCCGTTTCTCCCTGACGCCAGGTCAGCTGAAGCAGCTGTCTATCCTGAAGGTGGACCAGAACCGGCTGTGTGAGGTGACTGAGGCCATCGGGGACTGTGAGAACCTGTCCGAGCTGATCCTCACGGAGAACCTGCTGACGGTAGGGTGGCCCTGGGACTCCAGGCCCTGGCACGGAGGTGCTCTCGGCCCCGAGGGAGCTGTTTCGGGGTTCGTTTGGGAATCGAGGGTGGGGCCCGCGGGGTGCGCAGGATGAGGTGGAGCACCAGCAAGTGACAGGAGCTTGGATGTCTGCTGACAGGGCTGGGCCTGTGGAACTGCTCCGGAGAAGGAACTCGGTGGCAGGGGACAAGGCAGGCTGGAGGGCCCTGTGGCTCCGGGAAGGCAGGGACTCTCGCAGATCTGCATCTGGGGAGGAGGAGCTGGGACAGAAGCGAGGCTGCCCTTCGGGTGCACGTATCCCTTGCAGAGCAGTTGCGGGGCAGGACACGGCTGGTTCTGACGGTGTCAGTCCTCAGGACTGGGAGACAGCCTTGCCTGTGGGCCGGGTCTCTGGGCTGTGTCTCCATGGGAGGTGACATGTCACAGTGAGAGGAAAGAGGGAGCCCCGGAGATGGAAGAGCAGGTAGAAGCAGGAACCAAGCCGGGCGTGGTGGTGCGCGCTTGTCATCCCAGTCCTTGGGAGGCTGAGTCAGGAGGATCGCAGATTCGAAGCCAGCCTCAGCAACTTAGGTCCTCTGCAACTCAGTGAGACCCTGTTTTAAATTAAAAGATTAAAATCCAAGAGCCGGGTGTGGTGGCGCACGCTTGTAATCCCAGCATTCAGGAGGCTGAGACCAGAGGATCCGGGTTCTCGGCCAGCCGCAGCTACCTAGTGAGGCACTCCGCAACTTAGACTCGGTTTCAAAATAAAGAATAAAAAATAGGGCTGGTGGCGCACACTTGTAATCCCAGCATTTGGGAGGCTGAGACCGGAGGATCCGGGTTCGAGGCCAGCCTCAGCTACCTAGTGAGGCACTCCGCAGCTTAGTGAGACTCAGTTTCAAAATAAAGAATAAGCCGGGCGTGGTGGCGCACGCTTGTAATCCCAGCATTCGGGAGGCTGAGACCAGAGGATCCGGGTTCATGGCCAGCCTCAGCTACCTAGTGAGGCACTCCGCAACTTAGTGAGACTCGGTTTCAAA
>PVLC010013948.1:0-40267 GCA_004027655.1 Graphiurus murinus | reverse complement strand
CAGAGACTTTTGCCTAAGACCTGGGCACACCCATTAGGGTGGAGTTAGCTTATGAACTCTCCAGATTTTAAAGCTATATTTTTCCTTTCCTTCCCAATGTCTCCTTTCTGCCTAAATTTTATTCCTTTCTACTCTAACTCATCAAGTTGAGATAAGCTAATTTGTCACCATCCCACATCTACTCTCAAGATTTTTTTTTTCTTTTAATATGGGGAAAATAGGATTATTTGTATGTGCTTAAGGATAATTCAGTTATTTGTGTGAGCTCACACTTGGTGTGTGTGTTAAGAAATGTTATCCCATAATATTCAACCTTTTCTCTCATTTATTCATTTGTTGATTGATCCTAATTCCACAAAGAAGTATGGAGCAGCTTAAGGGAAACACAAAACTCCTTGTATTATGTAGGATAAGTTGAAAATAAGACAAATCTTTTGTGTCACCAGTGCTGAAAATAAGCTGTGATTTCAATCACAAAATTAAAGCATCATTCCAAAACCCATCCTGAAGAAGTCTCATAAAACTACCATCTGAGTCACTTTTCATGTCTTCACGCTAAAGGTTATGAAAGCATTGTGCAGACAGTCGCTCATCCCAATAATGGATAAAGGAAAAATTCAAAAATCTTCCAGGAATTTTCTCCAGTTGTAAATTAATAGAAAGGGTGGAATTTTTGATGGTCAATGGATAAATTCGACAAAAGATTACTCATTAAGAACATAAACAAAAAGAAGCTGAAGTCACTCTGACTTTGAAAATTGACCTCACTAGTAAGATTATTTTTTTCCCTTTTCCTCCTCCTTAGCCCTTTGTTTGGATGACGCTAATGCAAAAAGCACTGTTGAAAAATTGAACAAACCAGTTATCTCAGCATATCTTTAATGTTTTCCTTTCTCCAGCACTATCTTGTCATGAACAGTTGTAGACAGCAAGATGTGGTGGTGGCACACACCTGTAATCCTAGTACTTCTGAGGCTGAGATAGGAGGATCACAGGTTCAAGGATAGCTTCAGCAACTTAGCAAGGCCCTGTTTCAAAATAAAATAGGGCTGGAGGTGTAGCTCAGAGGTAGAATGCACCTAGGTTTAATCCCCAGTACCAAAAAAGAAAAAAAAAGTTGCATACAATTATTGCATAGGCAGGGGACATTGCCCACTGGAGGGCAATTTGGCAATACTTTATCCATATAATCTACATACACTGATGAGAGCATACCAGGTGGCAGGCCTACCAAAGCCCAGTCGTTGGACTTTTTCTTTGATCTCATTCAATCATCATATACAACCTTCTAAGTGTATAACTTCCAAATCTATAGTTTCTTGTGTCAAGTAGTCCAACAGATACAGTGACATGGAAAACCTATCTGGATTTCTGGTTACCACTTCAAATTCGATATGTCCTATCAAGGAATCACATTATCAGTGTCCTCTTTCTCTCATATTCCCTACATTTGATAATTTTGGCCCTATTCTTCTTACCCTGCTATTCAAAGTTAAAATCATTTCAATAGTATCAAATAAGCCTTTTACTTCCTGTAAGTCGTCTCTGGTCCAAATTAAATATCAGTGCCAGAGGAAAGTTCATGACAAAAAAAGAGAAAACCAATAGCTAAATAAGATTGTATATGGAAAAGAATTGTTTAAACTATGAAAGGGCATCTCAGGTTGGTTCATTGTGTTTAAGTTATTATGTTACTACTCAACTGTAGAGTTTTCAATGGCTACCTACATTTCCCCAATAAATCCCAAACCCTTGAACTGGATGTTTGAGGTCCTATAGAATCTTCTCTCTCTCTCTCTCTCTCTCTCTCTCTCTCTCTCTCTCTCTCTCTATCTCTATCTCTATCTCTATCTCTATCTCTATCTTCTATTGTACTACTGAGAATTGAACCCAGGGGCCTTCTACCTCCAAGCTGCACCCCCAGTCCTATTTTATTTTATATTTTGAAACAGGATATGGCTAAGTTGCTAAGGGTCTCTCGCTAAATTGCTGAGGTTGTCCTCAAACCTGCAATCCTTCTGTTCCAGCCTCCCAAGTACTGGGATCATAGGCATGCACCACTATAACCAGCTTTCACATTCATTCATATACAAATTTTCTGTGTATTGAACAACTTGAATGTCACTGTTTCCTTCACAACCAGAGTAAAGAGACTCTTCACCTAGATTATGTTTTTCCTTTGTCTGGGAACCCATACTTCCTAATCCATTTCTTCCATGCCTTACCTCTTGCCAGCAATAATTTAACTCTGCCAGGAGGAGAAGCCATATAGTGGGAGTAATGACATTCTACCAGGCACAGCATAACTGACTTCATCAGCCAGTTCACATGCACATTTATTTGGAAATTTCTGGCCATGCAAAAAAAAAAAACAAAAAAACAAGGATGGAGTATCTAATTTGGGTGCAGAAAATTTTATGGAACTTTAGCAGCAGGAGACTATTCAAACAATGCTGGCTAAAGAAATAAGAATAGAGGGATAGCCCTTGCTTTCGATCAGGGTATTTGTGTGGTATGGAGTTTATTGAGAGTGGTGAGAACAAATAAATTAGGGTCTGTCATCACTGACACAACAGAAGAGGAGGCATAGTACAGGGAACAAGGACCCATGAGGGCTGCAGTAAAAAATTCTTAGGACTCATGTCGTATAGGGTGTCTCACAGTAGACTGTCTCCACCGTAGAGAAAACACAGTTAATAAGGCTCCTTCCAAAGTGCAAAAACTGACTGCAAAATATTCAGTAAAGAGAAAAATGAATAAATTAAGGTCTTTCTGATTTTTTGTAGTTCATTCAACTTGTACAGACAAAGGAAAACTAAAATTTGGAAATTTCCCAAGGATTTATTGTTTGTACTTGCCAGCACACCTGAATAAAATCAAACTCTTAAGAATGATCTAATCTAACTTTACAGGTGGCTTCAGGGAGAAATAAATATCTGAATGCTTAAGGGCAAGTCAAGTATAAAATATGCTTTGTGAAAATGCCTGATGGATTTTGACATGACTTGCTTTATTATAACAATGGATGATCTGATAGTAAGGGCCCTCAGGCTTTTGAGGCTCATTGGTGTTAATTTGGGGAAACAAGGGTAAAAGATTTTATCTTCTAGCTTCACTACTATCCTTTATTTTGAGAATCTTTTTAGCAACATTCTTCATTGTCATTCAATAAAAACAACAAAACACAGAAGATCTACGATAACATTTTTATATGTATAATACAAGATTATCATCAAACAATAAATTCACCTTGTGATATTTAGTCTTTATAAACACAATTTTGAGGTTGCATGTTAAAAAGTTAGAAGTTTATTGCTTGATTCCTCATATTAACTTTCTGTTTGTATATGTAACAGATTTCTCAAAGCTGATAGACATTATGAACTCCTTCTATCAACCCAAGACACTTCCATCTCAGTAAATGGCAACTTCATTATTCTACTTGCTTAGGCCATGACCTTGGCGTTATCCTTGACTCCTCTCTTTCTCTCTTACAGTCCAACATTCAAATGATCAGTATTTCTGTTGGTTCAGCCTTCAAAATAGATCGAGAATCTAACACTTCTCATTCCCTTCATTACTACCTCCTGGTTGAAAAATGGTAACCTATAGACTAGTTTATTGTGATAACCTTAATTTTGTCTCCTTTCTTCACTCTTGCTCCATGTCATCCACTCTCAATATAGCGGAGTGATCTTTCTAAAACTTCATCTTCTGCTTAAAACTTTACAATAACCTCCCATTTCTCCAAGAGTAAACGACCTTCCAAGTCCTCCAAAGGCCTAGGAAATCTAACTCCCTTCCTTCACCACCCCACTGACGTCTGTCTTTGACCTCACTCCTGGTGCTGTCTCACTTGCCGGCCTTCAGCTACTTTGCCTTCCTTGCTCTTCTTCCATCCTGAAGGTGATGGTGGCAGCCTCTGAGCCTCATTCCTCCAACCTGAGTTTCCTGTTCCTGGTTCTGTAGGACCCAGCCTAAGATCTGCCTTGGAACTAGCAGAGGACAATTACCAAGAGTCAGGAGTTCCCACCACACTCCTCTGAAGTCTCCCATTGAGGGTACATGAAGATCAGCTAAATAATTTGTAATAGAAAAAAAAAGGAAGGAAGGAAGGAGCGAAGGAAGGAAGGAAAGAAAGAAGGAAGGAAGGAAGGAAGGAAAAATGAGGATACCTAACATAACTGTAAGATAAGGAGAATGGAGTCATAATCCATCCCTAAAATTACTCCCCAAAATACCTCATATTTATATTTAATAGTCTTGTCTTTTGTTAAAGCTAGAAATTTCATGTGAACTTTCCTGTATCATTTAGAAGTAGGAATTAGAGATTTTCAACAGGCAGCATTTCTTAGCTAATCTCTCGAAATACATACATAGGAAGAATGTGGTTCCAAGTCATCCAACTAAAGCTGCCAGGGTGGGGTTTCCTTCCAGTTTCTGAGAAACTCTGGATAGCTTTGCCAGATAAGTGTGTTTGCATCTTTGACACTTTCAGCTTGTGCAAACAACTGAATAGGATTATGGATTTTATGGTCTTAGAATCAGACCAAAGAATAAAAGAAATCAAACAGTATGTTCTTTGAGACACACATTAAGAAGCCCTGATAAAATTCACCAAGGCAAGCATTGTTATTTTAAGTATTCCACATTTTCTTAATTAAAAAAAAAAAAAAGAGTGAGCACATGATCCATCTCTAGTGACTTTTCAGCAAGGATTCAGGATAAAGATCAAATTTCTAGGGCCAACTGCATATGTGCTCATCCTTTGGGAACACAGGAAAGGAAATGTAATGGTGCAGAAATATTCACAAAGAGCAGCCAGGAAAGAGACCAGAATGAGAACAGAGTGGACGGCAAAAGCTACCCTAGAGATCTGAAAGTCAGTAGTTGAACACTTCCCCAAACTAAGCTATGTGCTTTTGAGGGGTAGTAGAAGTGAAAAAATATTACTGATCTTAAGCTTCACTTGTTTTGTAGATGTACTATGATTTTTGCTTGACTTCCTCAACAAAAGTAAGCGCTATCTCTGTCTCTTATGGTCAATTCAAATTTTGTTCAGAAATTGGCATTCCTTACTTACAATTTTCATATGTCCCTAGCTCTTTGGCTTTCTTAATAATTCTAGCAAGAGTTTTAGCATTTTAGCATTAATTCTATTTCTTGTAAAGATACTGTTGTGCACAAATTCAGGGTGCTCCACCAAGAGATGATTACCTCACACAGAATAATGCAATAGCAAGAGGGAAGTTTATTACTAGCTTGAGCATCTTCTTATAGTTGATGCCCATTAAGAACTGACTTTGTGAGCCGGGCATGGTGGTGCACACTTGTAATCCCAGTACTTGGGAGGTTGAGACCTGAGGATCCGGGTTCGCGGCCAGCCTCAGCTACCTAGTGAGGCACTCTGCAACTTAGTGAGAGCCTGTTTCAAAATAAAGAATAAAAAATAGGGCTGGGGGGGTGTGTAGCTCAGAGGTAGAATGCCACTGGGTTCCATCTCCAGTACCACAAAAAAAAACCCCAAAAAACTGACTTTGTATCAAACACTGTTCTAAGTACTTTGTGTAAGATAATTTATGTTTCACAAGACTATCAGGTAAATACGTATTATTATACTCACATTTCAGAAAAGAAATTGGATAACATAGAAATGAAGTAAATTTCTAGATTCACACAGCCAGTAAGATTTTTAGAGCTTGTGTTCCTAACAATTTTTCTTACTTGGCTTATTTATCTTGCTAAGAATTCCTAAAAGCTTTTATATTTTTTTTCTACTTTCCTTGCATTGCCTAATCTTTTCTGTCTCCCTAAATTCTTTTAATATCCCAAGAGTAATATTAAATCTATTTTTTTTTCTTGGTACTTCTTTTACCCAAGCCTCCCATTACCCTGCTCCAGGCCATTCTGGTTTTTCTTAACCAGTGTTTCCTGCAGTCCTCTCCTGGGTTAAATCATCTGTTTTCTCTATCTCATGTTTTCCTCTATCCTAGTTTACCATCTCACTGTGATAAAACATATCCTTAGGTAATAGCCTAAGACACGTTAGTGGGAAGAATCTTTCAGGGGCCTTACCTTTGTGAAGTTTCTAAAAATGTGTCCTTGTTAAAAGAGAGTTTGACCTCGTATAGGATTCTAAATTAGAAATGAGTTTCACCCAAATTTTGAAGGCATTGCTCTATTACCTTACAGCATTCAAAACTTACACTTGTTGGTATCCCGTTTCTTTTCACTGGAAACTACTAGGATAACTTTCTCCATGGTGTGCTAAAATTTTATAGCAATACAATAGTTAGTGACAATAAGAGTGGGGCTTCAATGTACTTGAGACTCACTGGAGACCTTTATCTCAGTCTCTGGTAAAACTCTTTATTGCATCTCTCTGTTTATTTTATTTCTAAAATGCCTACAATAGATGTTGACTTTTTTTTTTTTTTTTTTTTTTTTTTTTTTTTTTTTGGTACTAGAGGTTGAACCCAGAGGTGTTCTACCTCTGAGCTACACCCCAGACCTTTTTATTTTTTATTTTGAAACAAGGTCTCCCTAAATTACCACGTGCTGGCCTTAAACCTGTGATCCTCCTGTTTCAGCCTCCCAACTACTGGGATTACAGGCATGCACCACTATGCATGGCTGGATGTTGACTTGAATATCCATATATTAATGTGTCTTAACCATTCTCTCATATTTTCTGTCTTCTCAGCTTTTTTGATTTTTATTCTAGGCTTACTCAATAATCTTTTCTAGCCATTCATTTTTCTTGAGTTTCAGAAAACATTAGGTATCTAGAATTCCTTTTGTTTTCTACTTGTTCTTTTTTTTTTTTTTTGTGGCATTCTGTTTTTGTTTTATGGAAGTGGAGTCTTCTCCAAGCTCTCTAGTATTAATTAGAAGGATTTTTCTCTAAGTTTAATTAGGTGGGTTTCCTCCAGAATCCCTTTTTCCGTTTGTTAATTTGATCTTTATCTTTGTTTGTTGCAGGCTTTTCTCATGTTTGGTGACCATTGCATTTTTTTTTTTCTGTTCTTGTTTTAATTGAAGCACAAGCCATAGAAAACCCTGTCCATGAGCTCAGTGAGGGTAGGAAGAGCCTGTGCAAGCCCCACTCCAGGATGAGTTTTTAGGAAGCCAGCTCTCACACTAGCAGATGCCAGAATGGTAGACTGTTCTATATCTGGTTCTTCCGTTAAGGCCCTCTCTACTAAGCCCCTATTGTAGTCATCTTTGCTGTCCTGTGGTCCTACAAGCCACGTCTCTGCTGCTGTGCAGGCCTGATGGGTCTCCTTCCTCCTGCAGCCCTCTCCCCTCACACCTCAGGCATCAGCTTCTTCCTTTCTCCTTCAACAAACACCAATCAACTTGGCCCTTCCAGAAGCTTTAGACTCTCATTCTGCTGCTCCCTTCATAGCCACGAGCTTATATTTTCACTATCAATGTCCCCGCACTAGGATATTCCAAACAAACCTGTAGAGTGTTGTTGTTTGGCTATTAAACATTTTATATCAACCATTTTTCCTCTCTCTTTTCTCAAAATGTACCTGTCTTTAGCCTTCTGGAACTGAAGACCTTCCTTTCTAGTTCTCTTTATTCTTCCACCTTCGTTTAATTGGATCAGAATTTCTGGAATGAGGCTAACGCATGATTCTTTTTTTGTTTTTTAATTCTGTGAGTGATTATAATATGCAGCTGGGACTGAGCACCTCTACTCTTGCTCTAAGCAGAGGAGGTAGGTTGCAGCCCATCTCAGGGCTCTTGTCTATCTCTTTGACTAAATTAAACTTTTGGACTTTGTAGACATTTCTGAAAGACTTATTTGATTATGTATTAATAGTCATTAACCAAAGTTTACAGAGCACTCTATTAAGCTACTGAAGTGTTATTACCAAGTACTGTTAGTTGTCAAACACAAGAACTGTTTGCTTAACAGTTACAGGATCAGGACATTGCTGAGTTCTGTCTCCATGATTCAAAGAGAGAGAAACCTCCTTTTATGCACATCACTGGAATGCAGGTCTCTGAGGATACTGACACAATGATGGAATCTTATCTCACTTTTAAACTTTACACAGGGAAAAGTAGATATTCCCTATTATAAGCATATGTGTGTGTGTGTGTGTGTGTGTGTGTGTGTGTGTGTGTGTGTATCTGATAGTGCCCAGTCAATTCTGCTGATAAATTACTAATGTGATAAATTCCTCTAAGGCACATTAGAAATATGCATTTTTTAAAATTATTTTTCAGCACAGATTTTTATACGTTTCTTGAGTACAACAGGGTTACATAGACATTTATGACATATCAATCATTGTCAGATCACAAATAGCACCACTTCTTCATTTTACATGTATAGCCCACATTCTTAACATAGCCTGGTCAAGCAAATTTTCTAGTCATAAAACCATAATCCTTTAGGGTCATATATTTACTTTCTAAGAAGTGGGAGGGTCTTTCATCTACACATCTTAGGATCAATCTCCAGAGTTTGAAACGCCAATGTAGCCATAGCAGAAGAGTCAGTATAATTACTCATATATGCAGATAGCAACTGCCTGGGGGGAGAAGGCCCAGCTGGGCTCACACAACTCCCTGTTTTTATTTTAAAATGCACAAAGGACTGTGCCTGTCTTAGGTTGTTTCCTACCAGGTGCTTAATCTTACCTGTCATGGGGAGAAATATGCATTTTTAAGTGCATACATTTACAAAACACCTAGTTGAATTATGATCAGAACCCCTTGGTTAGAAGGCCCTCCCTGTGTTCCCTGCCAGCCCCACTTTTAATAACAGTTGCTCCTCCATGGAAGGTAAATTTTCCCACTGTGAAAAACTTTTGAAATTCTAGTGTGCATCACCTGGTGAGTTTATTGAATATGAAAAACTCTGGACTTCAAAGAGACTCCAGAAAGTCTAATTCAGAAGCTCAGGCCTGGGGTCCTGAAATCCTTAATAGTCCCAATTATTCAGATGCATCAGGTTCTTGGAACTTCCCTTGAGAATTCCACTCTAAGGTACCAAAGAGCAGGAGGAGGACTAACAAACTTGAAACTTCTGATAAGAAAACTTTAAGAGGAAATTTACCAAAGAAAAACAATATATGAAAGTCTCTAAAGTATCTGTGTTCCATTAGAGTTAAATAGATGGTAATTCTTCACATTATACATATAAATAAACCAGAAGGATATGGATGTCATTATCAAATTAATTGCACTTTTTAAAAGAAAAAGGCATTTGCTTAAAAATAACTTAACTCTCAAAATCCCAAACTTGGAAATGACAATAATTTGGTTTGATAATATGAAATGTTAAATTTAAAGCATAATATATCTCATGCATACTGGACCAACTTGTCTCTCCCAAACACAAAGGTATATAGCCTCAGTCTGAACTTTTAAAATAAATAGCAGTTTTCATACTTGTCTTTTCCCAGGAATAACTCTTATTCTCTGAACACCTATGTATTAGCTCATTGTTTCAGGGCAAACTGCAGACTCAAAAGTGAGCAGATAACATGTTGAAACCGGAGACTTGCTTTGCTGTCAACTATCACAGAGGAAAGATCACCAAAGGGAGCTATTTGGTGGAACATAAATATTCAAATAAAAGCAAGATTACATTCAATCTGTTTTATTCAATTTTTTAAAACTTGTTATTTTTCACTGTTATTATAAATGTGAACAGGTAGAAACCTGCAGATTCAAACTGTGAGGTAAATAAAGGTGACAGCAGTCTTTGTTCAATTCTTGAAGCAGCTTGGCTCGTCTTCCTCTACTATCTATCCAACAGACAGGTAGTTATGATTTCTTTACAGATATTAATTTCTTCAGGGAAATTACTCCCTCTGATTGAAAGATCTAATGTGATTGGGCTCCAAATAACAATGGCGAGATGCCAAGAAAATTTTTCCCTAAATATGAGTGTCTTGACTGTTTCCACAATCCCAGACAAGGGTTGCTTCAAATTCTTTCCCCTCCCACTCTGGCCCTCTGCTATTTGGATCAGAGGCCTTTTCCTCCCTTCCCTTAAGTTGCTTCTTCTAGCTTGCAATTCTTACCTGGCTATATTTGTAGCCAGTATTTAATGGCTGAAAAGTAGTCTGATTTAGCTGTGCTTACATCTGTTCAGATTGTTTTAAAGATTTTTAATCCAAAAGTGATTAACTTTTTTATAGACATAGAAATTGCCTCATATTTTGGCTAGTTACACAGGGAAGAGGAGGAAAGAGAGGAGGCAAGTGAAAAAGGAAGATGTCCCTGGAGGAGACATAGAAGGTATCCTCTGTGCAGTCAGCCCTGGTTCTGCCATTGAACCCTCTACCTTCCTGTGACTCTAATAAATCACTTAGCTTCTTTCACACTGGGCTTGGAAATAGGTCTAGGTATCCTCTCTCTATTTTTTATTTTGTGACTTAATAAAAAATTATTACTTTATAACATTTTAAACAAAAGTAAGACTAAAATCAAGAGAAGTGTGAAAATTCACATATGTATTAGCGAGTGGTGAGATCATGCTGAGCCTTTAGCCAAGTGTGCATAGGTAGGCCAACCATTTTTACCCTTGAAAATGTATCTACTGACTGTCTACTCTTGCCAGGTGCTGACTTGAAATAACGGCCCTACTGAAGACTACATTTGCTCACCTAAACTTAGAAAATAAATGGAATTTTAATTTCTACCTGCACCTCGTGTTTATAGTATCTTAAAAAATAAATAAATAAATAAAACCAGATTTTCATCTCCTGCCTAGTGCTGGCTGTTTGTTTATTTGCTTGTTATACTATGATTGAACCCAGAGGCATCTGCCTCTCAGCTACACCTCCAGCCCTTTTTACTTTTTGTTTTGAAACAGGTTCTGGCTAGGTTGCTGAGAGTTTCACTACTTGCAGAGGCTGTCCTCAAACCTGCACTCCTTCTGTCTCAGCTTTCCAAGTACTGGGATTACAGGCATGTACTACCATGCTTATCTCTTATAAAAGAGTATCTCCTATGTTTTCAAAATATTTTATAATGTTTCATTATTTAATCAATCCTATGGTACATACTGGGATTGGACTGCCATCCAAGTCCTTATAGTCTACTCAGTTTGATGGACTAAGCGAAATATCATAATGTAGACTTGTAAATAAGTTTGTGATTTCAAGTGGAGTTTTTACCTAATATATAAAATTTCCTAACTTGTTCTTAATATTGGCAGCCAACATTAGAGAGGTATAATGTTGGTATAGATAACACAAAATACTGATAATCAAAATATTTCCGTGTGTGTGTGTGTGTGTGTGTGTGTGTGTGTGTGAGAGAGAGAGAGAGAGAGAGAGAGAGAGAGAGAGAGAGAGAGAGAGAGGGAATGGGATACGACCCAGGGGTATTCCACCTCTGAGCTGTCCTCCAGCCTTTTTATATTTTTTATTTTGATATTTTGAACAGGGTCTTGCTAAGTTACTGAGATTGGCCTCAAACCTGTGATCCTCCTATCTCAGCTTCCCAGCTTACTGGTATTACAGGCACATGTCACCACGCCTGGCTTGTGTGTGTGTGTGTGTGTGTGTGTGTGTGTGTGTGTGTGTGTGTGTGTTACTGTGGATTGAACCCAAGAGCATTACCCTGGGATTACAGGCATGCACCACCATGCCAGGCCTAATCTTTTCATTACATTAGAACATGAATTTGACTGTCTTATTTTATAATACTGTTAACTAATGAAAGCAGGTGATTCTCTCTGGCCTATGACTGATTTCTCTAGGTCTGGGAGTTAGAAACAGCAGCTTCCTCTCTGACAGCTGAAAGCAAGAGAGCAAGCAAAGCTGAAAGGGAAAGGAATGGATGAGGTAATTAAGCTCACAAGTGCAGGCCAAATAGTTTCAAATAAATAATTTAACTCTAATCTTTTCCACTAGTACTAAAAAGATGGGGGATGGAAGAGTTCTGGCTGGTTCCTTTTCATACCCATAAATTACAATGGTAGCATTCAAATTTCCTGTTTCCAGACTAGATTAAAAGGATTAGACTACCAAGAAAACATTTGACACTATTGCCTAGGATTTTTGACTCCTAATCAAATGTTCTTTCCACTACACTATACTATTCTGATCTTCAGCAAGAGATATTTTGCTGAAAGAACTTTTTGTAGGACATAGAGGCAAAGAATAGGATCTATTATGGAATCTTTATTGAATTCTTTAGCTTTAGTCTTCAAGATCAAGTATGAGCAGCTCTTACAAAGAGCAAGGTTTCAGCAGAGACAGATGTGGACACAGGGTAGGCAGAAGTTGGAAGAAGTAAGAAAAATGCCTGTCTCCTGTGTCTTGCCCCAGGCTAAAATGTACCTACGACCTGACCCTCCATCTAAAAATTCATTTTGAAGGCAAAAAGAGCACTTACAGAGTAGCTGGATATTCACAAAAGCTCTGCTCTTCTCTATAGATTGTACCCAATGTGGAATCCAGAGCAAGTGGAATTCTTGATCTCTAGATTAAACCATGGGGTTTAGAAACAGCTTTATGTGAAGAGAAAGGCTAAATTGATCCATTGTTTTTCTAAGTAATTTCTTGACCTATCCCACAATCTTATGATTAAACCTGACACAATTTAAATGCAACTCAAAACCTCACTTTCAGATATCATTGTAAAACCATACCAATTACTAGTTGATAAAACTAATACTATAATAGGAAAACCAAAAATTGAATTTTTACAATAATAGAAATTACAGAAAACATTGCATTCAATGAAAGTATTTAGCATATTTTTCTTCTTTTCTGGAAATGACAGATTACAGTATCAGAACTTCAAGAAGTATAGTAATTCTATGAAAAGAATCCAATTAAATGGATCAAATGATGACACTGATTACTAACATCTAGATATTCCACAAACTTTTGCAATCTGGTAAAAGTTTTGGCTTTCTAGTTGATCCCAATAAGTTATATTCACAACATCCAAATTCATATATGGTCAGACTCAGTTGAAAGTAACAAATTTGGTGGGTGCAGGTTGAAATGCAAAGCAATGCTGGCCAGAGGTCAAATTTAACTTGAACCAGAGCTACAGTATCTTGTTATGAATATGCTTGGAATTTTAAGTCTTTGTCTTTACCAATGATACAAAAAACTGTGGATATTTGTGGGGGGGGGGGGGCGGGTGAAACAAAGCAAGGTAACTCTAAAAATCCCTTTTGACTTGTAATATCTAGAAAATGCACATAAAGATGCTTGGTTTTGTTTCCTCTTGAATTATGAAAATAAAATTGCTGTGGACTCACCACTTTACTTACTTACTATGTGTCTGTAAGGGTACACTTACTGTGTGTCTTAAAGAGCATCAGCAAATACCTATTCATCTACCATCCAGTTCTATTGACTGATTGATGTTGCCAAACAGAAACTTTAGGTTTCTGTTTTATTAAGAAATGAAACATAGATACTGTTGAAGGCAGCCATGTACCCTAATAGATACCATAAATCCAGTGAAATTGTTATCCTTCCTATTCCCATTTTTATGATATTAAAGTATGTGTTATTCATATACAATACATGGCTTTGTTTTATAGATTTTCCAACTTTACATTAAGGGTGCTCCATTGTATGAATGTGTGTTGGTTGATTATTTCCATAGTAATACTATAGAAGAAGCCACCCCCACACTGGGTGGTTTACACGGTTTATGCTCATACTCAGTGGTCTACAGGCCAGCTGTAGTTTGGCTGCTCTACAATGGGCCCATCCAGGTAACTGTGCAGAATTGGCTGTGAGTCATCCAGGCTCAGCTTGTGTTCACATGCATGTTTGCTCTGGACCTGAGCTGAAGAGGTAGAAGCCACCTGGGCTTTGCTCATCTCACAGATCACCAGAATATGAGGGTGGGAAGAGAGACATACTGCTTTTTAAGGCCTCTACTGAAACAGACACACCATCACTCCTGCGAACTTTCCATGGACAAAAGACAATGGTGTAGGCAAACCTAAAATCAATGGAGTAGACAAATACAATCTGTTGATCTAGTAGAAGAAAGCCACAATGGCAAAAAGCACAGGCGATATATGAAGTCCAAAACACGATTCACAGAAACCGCTTACAACTTGATTTTTCCCAAACATTAGGATTTAGATGGCCATTCACTCTGGTATCTGCTGTTTTCACTCATTTTTAAATTTTTATTTTGTTTATACATTTATTGGTGCATTATAGTCTCACATCATAACGTAGATAATAGTGATAGTGACATGTATGCACACAGCACTTGGTGGGCTTTCCCCTGTCTCCTTCCGCACTCCTTCCCTTCCCCATACAAGATATTGAGATTGACATCGGTAGTCTCACATATGTCTATAATGTCAGTGAAAGTGTTTCCTTCATTAACTCTCCTGCTCTCCCTCTATCCTCCCCAAGACCACCTCCCTCACTCACCTAAGGTTTCTCCTCCATATCTGGAGTTCCTCTTATATCCCAATTACTCCCTAGCTTGCACATATTAGAGAAAACATATGACCCTTCACTTTCTGTGACTGACTAATCTCACTTAACATAATGTTCTCCAGGTCCATTTATTTTCCTGCAAATGACATAATTTTGTTCTTCTTTATGGCTGAGTAGAATTCCATTGTGTTTATATCCCATAATCCATTTTTCTATTGATAGACACCTAGGTTGGTTCCATAATTTGGCTATTATAAATTGTGCTATATAAACATGGGTATGTACATATGACTATAATATTCTGATTTCAGTCCCTTTGGAAATATAGCTGGATCATATGGTGAATCTATTTCCAGTTTTCTGAGCAATCTCCACACTGATCTCCATAGTGGCTGTACTAATTCACAATCTCATCAACAATGTCGAATAGTTCCTATTTCCTCGAATCCTCTTCAGCATAGAAAGAGATGGAAACTTTCCAAACTCCTTCTATGAGGCTAATATCACCTTAATACCAAAACTTAATAAAGATCCCTCAAGAAAAGAAAATTACAGATCAATATCTTTGATGAACATAGGTGTAAAAATTCTAAACAAAATACAAGCAATACACATTTAAAACCATATCAAGAGCCGGGTGTGGTGGCGCACGCTTGTAATCCCAGCATTTGGGAGGCTGAGACCGGAGGATCTGTTCAAGGTCAGCCTCAGCTACCTAATGAGGCACTCCACAACTTAGTGAGACTCAGTTTCAAAGTAAAGAATAAAAAATAGGGCTCGGGGGTATAGCTCAGAGGTAGAATGCCCCTGAGTTCAATCCCCAGTACCGCCAAAAAATAATAAAAGAAAATTGTACATCATGACCAAGTTGATTTCATTCCAGGCATGCAGGGTAGTTCAACATACACAAATCAATACATGTTATTCATCACATAAATAGAACTAAGGATAAAAATCAAACGATCACCTCAATAGATACTGAAAAAGCATTTGATATAATCCAACATCCATTTATGTTAAAAGCACCTCATTTGTTCTTAACTGCCATGTTGAACCCCATTGTATTAACATACCAGTCAATAGTCAGATCAGACATTTCCTCAAAAGACTTTTCTGACAATTCTCCTACTTGTCCTATGTAAATCAACTCTCTAAGAAGACAGACTCATAACACCCGTTACTTTTCCATATAACACCCTTTCTTGTGTTTAATTGTATATTCCATTAATTATTTGGTGAATTTCTCTCTTCCCCACCAGATTGTCAGCCCCATGAAGGAAGTAGCCATGTTTATTTTGCTAACTTTGTGTCCTTACAACCAAGCATAAAGGAGATAAAAACCAATTTACTGAATGAACAATGTTCCTGTGCAGTCATTTCTAATAGCATAATTTCATTAGAATGACATGGCAGTGTACACTGGTGAAACCTGCAGGAAGAAAAACAAAGGCAAAACCCTGTCAGACAAAGCAAGACCCTGGAGTCAGGGACACTGGGCCTCTGATCAGAACTACAAAGAGGCTGGAGTCGAGCTAGGTGCTTCTCTATTTTCTGTCAACAGAAAATTAAGTGCGTGTGTTAATGGGACTCAAGGTTATTTTCCTTTGGGAGAGTTAATTGATGGGAGGTTAAATAAAGCCACAAGTTTTTACTTAAAAGAAACAGAGAAAATGAAGAATTACTTTAATTATGGGCAATGTGTCAAAAGAAATGTTTCACAAATTAATCTTTTCTGGAAGTAAAACAATCTTACTATAATTCATTTTAACTCCCAGTCTTTCTCTTATACACACACACACACACACACACACACACACAGAGTTCAGGTCAGCCCTCACTTAGATTACAATAAACAACATGAATTAATTACAGGCATTAAAGCTTTATTCTCAGGGTGTTTGCTTTCAAAGACTTTTGGCGGGGGCGCTGAGGATTGAACCAGGGGCAATCTACCTTTGAGCTGTACCCCCTGACCTGTTTATTTTTTATTTTGAAACAGGGTCTTGAAAGTTGCTGAGGCTGGCCTTGAACCTCTGATCCTTCTGTCTCATTTTGATGGGCCACCATGCCTAGCTAATTTTCCCATGTTAGCTGGGGGAGGTACCCCTTTCTCATTAAAGAAGAGACTACCTAAAAAGTGGCTTCAAAAGCTTTGGTCTTTCTCGCCCACCCATCTACCCAGCACCCCACATCACAGTACATCACAGAGATCAAGAGTCAGAAACGTTACACATCCAATTTTGTCTTTTAAAGCAAGTACAACTGAAATACTCCTAAAGAAAGAAAGCAGAAAATTATTGGAATGGCTCAGTTGTTAACATTTGTTTTTAATCTTTCAAAATTCTACTTGTGTTCATAAAGTTTCTGAGTACTCTCTGAAGCCTTTTTGGAGTTGGAAATCAGTCCCAAAACCAATAGTAGAATTTAAAAGAGTGGAAGAGATGCCCTTTTGCTTTATTTCTTTTTTTCTTCAATGTCAACAAGAAAACCCTAAGACCTTTCTTCTTACAGGTCAGTGTCCCCTATCACTCCCCCACCTACCTAAGAAAAATGTGTTGGGAAGTGAGAGCAGTTACAAAAATAAGAGGGGGAGTGGGAAGAGGGAGCTGTAGGTCTAAGATTGAAGATACTGAATATAAGGTAAACTTGCCAAGATTTAAGAGATTTCCACTAACTGCTGTCAGCTCTGTACAGTGACCTTGTAATGGTACTGCAATCTGAAACTCTAGGAAAAGTAAAGAAAAACAGTGAGTGGGGAAATGTTCCCATACAATAAGCTTTCATGGCCAAGAGCCAAAATCTTGCAAGTTTTTAAAGTCATTTTCAGACTGGCCATGTTTTTGTTTGTTTATTTGTTTTTAAATGTACATATCTAGGTGTATTACCAGGAAGTTCGGGAAGAGAATTCTCTCTGTCTTGGCCTTGCTTGATGTGATTTGCAATAAATGGTAATAACTCTGGTGTGTTTAGTGACACATGGACAAAGCACGCTTGTAAGAATACAGCACAATGTACTCACGACTTCATACAGTGCTAGGGAGTCATCAGCTGAAAAGTTCTGGCACATGAGGCTCAGAGCACAGAGCAGACTCATCGTAAACAGAATGACTGAGGAGGGGCAAGTGACTGATTGTAAAACTTAGTGGAAAGCAGACAGCAGGGGATAAACTGCCCAGAGAAGGAGGTTAGATGTCTCTCTTCCTGTCTCAGCTGAGAAGGTCACCTGATATACACAGACAACTGAACAAGGCTCTGGGAAGAAAACATTGGGTCCTTTCTTCTTTCCTACATGCAAGAGAAATGGGCATTGTCTTAGAATGAGGAAGGAATAAATATCCTCAGCTCACCACATACCAATTTATAGTGCTAAGGCTGAGCATCCGCTTTCTTTTTTCTCTTTCTTTCTTTCGTTTGCTCTTTCTTCTTCCTTGTTATTTTTTTTTTTATTACCGAAGATTGAACCTAGAAGCATTTTAACTTTGAGCTACACTCTCAGCCTTATTTTATCTCTATTTTGAAACAAGATCTTGCTAAGTTGCTGAGGTTCTCCCTAAATTTCCAAGGCTGGCCTCAAACTTATGAACCTCTTGTTTTAGCCTCCCAAATACTGGGATTACAGGTGTGCACCCCCACACTGGCTTAAGCATCCTTTTTCATTTGTCCAGGGCCAATTCATCTTTAAGACTTTTAATGCTAAAAAGCATTGAAAATGTTATGAGATATTTCCCATTGACAATTCAGAATAATAGCTAAAAAGTGATATACGACTTGCAGGAATGCTGAAATTAAAACAGCTTCTGTCTAGATGTTTTCTTTGCTACAAAATCATCCATTCTTGGAGGAATTCATCGGAGCCTACCTTTACTTTGTTGGGGCGGGGTTGGTGGCTCAGTGTTTCTGGCACCCTGTACGCACACAGAGTCTGCTCAGCCTGCCGGTTTACCCACTGCTGGGCTGGCCCAAATCTAAACAGGACAGGAAAGGACAGAGGGAGAGAGGCAGGGACTCTGATACTGGATCACTATGGAAAGCTTCTCTGAATCACTTTCCTCTAAGGAAGCTGCCTTTTGCAGGTCTCAGCGCCCCCTGGCTGTAAGGAGGCCTGCAGCAGCTATCTTGCTCACCACAGCCGCTGCAAGTGAGGCTATGAGGTAAGTGAGGAGAGCCCTGTCAGGGCCCTGGTGGTCACTTTGCAATTTAACTTCCAGGCTGTGCATTAACGAAACTGAAGGGAAAATGTCAGTACTGGAAGTAATCACAGGCTTTCTCCCCTAATTCCAGCCTGCCCTGCCAAAGTGTCAGCAGCACAAAGGACCCCAATATTCTCCCTCTGTCGCCGAATAAGGGGCGCATCCCCTGCCTCTTGGCACCCAGCTCCCTGTCTGGCCAGGACGCAGCTGTGCTTTCATTTGATGCTGGGTGGATTCAAGCTGATTACTTTTGTTGGGCCTTCATTGAAGACAACAGAGCAGAAGATATTTCACATGTGCCTTGTGTTGGAAATTCTCATGTAGGATAATTTAAGATTTTCTTCTCAGAATAAAGTCTAACTGATAGAAAAAAAAATCATAAGTTATCTCTTTTTTTTTTTTTTTTTTTAAGAAAAGGACCATTAAAGCCAGGCGTGGTGGCACGCGCTTGTAATCCCAGCATTTGGGAGATTGAGACTGGAGGATCCGGGTTCTCGGCTAGCCTCAGCTACCTAGTGAGGCACTCTGCAACTTAGTGAGACCCTGTTTCAAAACAAAGAATAAAAAATAGGGCTGGGGGTATAGCTCGGAGGTAGAATGCCCCTGAGTTCAATCCCCAGTACCGCAAAAAAATAAAATAAAAAAAGGACCATTAAGAAAATTACCTGGGATTTTATGCAGAAATTACTCATTATTTGCATTACTAGAAAAAAAAAATACATCATCAGCTTAGTAGAGGAGGAAAAGGAAAATTACCTGAATAGTTTAAGTAATTATATCAGACTATTTTGTTGCTGTTATTGTTGTTGCTATCAGAAAATATCTGAGGTGGGCTACTAATGAAGAAAGAAAGGGTTATTTAGCTGAGTTATGGAGACTGAAAGGCCAAATAGCATAATGTTGACTCTTGCGAGGGCCCCATGAAATATGGTGGGGGTGGGCATGTGTGACAAGAAGAGCCACATCTCTGGCAGGAAGCCAGACAATGGTTCTGGGATCAGGTTCAGGCTTTCATAATAACTCATTGTCCCCAAACTCACTCCTGAAGACCAGAATTCCCTTCCTCAGGCAGCACCTCCAATGACCTATGGACCTCCCACTGGGACCACCTGTGGAAGTTCCCATTACCTCTCACAGTGCCACACTGCCGACCAAGTCTCTAATCTGTGAATCTTTAGGGATGAGCCATATCCAGACCATAGCAGTAATTATAGGAAGGATAAAGTGTGTTCTTCTCCTCACTCTCCTCTTGGCAATCTCCTTTATAGCTCTTTCCCAACTTTCACAGATAGCCTCGTGGTTTCCAAATTCTATATTCAGCCCAGTCTTTGCTATCAGCCTCAAACATATATATCCAACTGACTACTTGCCATCTCAATTTATATGTAGCACAGCCTCCTCAGACATAACACCCCAAACTCTGACGTTCATTCTGCTTTCATGAACTTCCCCAAATTTTCACCTCTTTCTAGATTCTTTCCTAAAGATAGTCATCCTTGGTATCTGGAGGGGGAAGATTGGCACCAAGTTTTCTCACAGATACCAAAATCCACAGATTTTTAACTCCCTTTTCTAAAATGCCATAGTATTTGTGTATAACCTTCCCACATTTCCCCCATATACATTAAATTAGCTCTAGATTACTTATGATACTTAAAAATATAAATAGTTATTATTTCCTTGAAACACCCTTTCTTATCTTTCTATAAAGTCTGTCTTTGATTTTTAGATTTCAGCTCAAGTATTATTTCTCATGCCATCCCTACCGTTTGCACTGGATAGGTAAGCTACTGTTCTCTGTTACCCACTACTCAGTCATATGCTCAATCAAAACACATCTTATCATAAGTAATACGTGTAATACATAACATCATAGTTAATATCATATTATTCTGTCTCCTTCAATAGATTATGAGCTCCATACCGGTAGGAACCAGCCAGGCATTGTGGCCCACACCTATAATCCCAGTACTTGGAAGGCTGACACAGAAAGATCCATTCTAGGCCAACCTGAGCAACTTAGTGAGACTTTGTTTCAAAAAAAAAAATAAAAAGGTCTGGGAGTTTAGCCCTTGGATCAATCCCCAATACCAGAAAGAAAAATAAGTAAATAAAAGCAGGTTACTAGTCCTAGTCACCTTTATATGCCAATTCTGAGCACAGTAGTAATTCAGAGCTTATTGTATTTGCTCCATAAATATTAGAAGCTGGGGGGAAATCTGTTTCTAAATTATTCAGATCATCAGGTCATGAATCTTTTTCTTTGACTAAGTTACCTAAATAGTATGTTTTTTTTTCACCTTATGATTTTTTTTATGCTACGAGGACACAATACTAGAAAACTTTGTTTCAGCTAGTTCTTTCCTTTTCTCAAATAACATGAAAATGTCTATTCTACAGAACTCTAATAAAGGTCAATACTTTTTAGCTGAGATGCTTTAATGGAATCACAGGGTGAAGGGAAGGCGTTTTTCTATGCCAGCAACTTAATGCCTTCCAGTTTCAGCTGTCCTGCCAGGGATTGTAATTCAGGGACTGATCTCAAGCTGAGCAGAGGAAAAAATGAGATGCTTCATGGAAGCGGCCAAATGCCATTACCAGCTATTTCATGAGAGGAGCTGTGTCAAGAGCCATCCACATGTAAAATGGACTTTCGCTGACTCCCAGCCATCTCAGGGTCATGGAAACTCACAACACTTATCTCTCCAGAGGAAGCCTTTTCAGTTGTGTACTTTTTCTGGCACAAAGAAATACAGACATTTGTGATTTACTACCGGGCACTTACAGGGATGGAGTAAACTATTTCCTAGGAAACTCAAAGGCTGAAATAAATTCAGAAAATTAAAACATTTTCTATATTACAAAGAATATATATCAGAGCTTGAGAAGTAGAAAAGAACACAGTAACTCCTTAACAAAATATTGTGAATTAATGAGAACCTGAAAATCCTTTTGTTTCCAGTATATATACATTTTTTTTAGCTTTTAAACTATATGCCTTAGGAATTTCATTATAGTGATGATGTGAGAGAGAGAGTATAATTGTAAAAATACTATTAATTTCATCTTTTAAGATGTAGTGTTCCAATGTTTAAGGTCACAGCACCACAATGTAGACAAGATATATAGTGTAAAAGAAAAATTATAGGGCCCCCAATTTAGACATGCTAGAGTTTAGTTTTCTCATTTATTCATTCTGTACCCATTTATCCATTCTGAAAAAGTCAATTAATTTCCTAAAGTTTCAAGTGCTTTCTTTATAAAATAATTAGGAAAGGCCATCCCTACCATTCTACTTCCTATGTTCTCACCTTAGCTCAAAAAACAGGAACTTATCAATATATCTCACTGGCAACATTTGGGGACCAAATATCAGTTATTCTTTTGGTTTCTTACTTCTTCTGCCAGGAGAATGGAATGACTTAGTTGATACAATTAAGAGAAAGCTGAACATCTATTTATTTAGTCATGGTTCCTTTTTTAAGAAGCGATAATGTATCAGTTTTTATAATTTATGTGTGGTCATTGTTTTAGAGGTGAAATCCTATTATCTTTGTTATCAGTTGTTCCAGGATTGAGAAGAAGAGATGATGATTAACTGGTGATCTCCAGTGATCCCAACAATAATTTGTGATGTCAGTTCCAATTCAAGAAAGTAGAATGAGCACTAAACCTCCCTTATATATCAGGACTCCATGGAAATCCAGTGATTTTTACAAATCATAATGATAATAATAATAATAATAATAATAATGATAATTTAATTAACAAAGAAGATAATTTGGGAGGGTTATCTTCCAACAGATATTCCAACAATGTTTTGAGAGACAGAAAGTGTATAAAAGTCTATTGAAATATAAAATAGAGTAGTGATCAGTGCAGGAGGTCCCAATCGAAAGAGCCCAGTATAGTGAAGATGGAGGTAGGAGTTAGCCTTCCCATTAAAGGTACTATATTGAAGGTAGCAGACAAGGCAGAAGGTGGAAATGAGAAGTAAAATGAATAGGTCTAAGGACCAAATAGCTGTCAATGCCTCTCATTCTTCCTTTCTTATACCAGCAAGACAGTATATTTGAGAAATAAAGTGGTTGAACTACTTAGACTTCTACTGGGAAATAAAAGTTTGAATCTCCTTTGTTCTATCATTTAGGGAAGCTTCAACCTGTCAGCTAATGTCCTTGTCACTTGCCTATCACTTACCCTGAAATAAAGTAAGTCATTTAGCATGCTTTTGCCTACATACATAAAGCTTCCTGAAAACTGTGAATGTAGTGGAAAGGACTTTTGGTGAAAAGACCTATTAACCCAACAACAGTAGCAACCTACAAAAATCATCTGTAATCATTAGCATCATCTATTATTCCCAAAATGATTGGAATATATGCATACATACATTTATATATGAAAACCAGAAACACAAAATAAAAAAACCAAAATAATAAAACAGAAAAACCTACTCTGTTTAAAACAGAATATAATTTAGTAATAATAGTACTTATACTAGGTGTTAGGTATTGTTCTAAGAACTTATGTGTGTGTATATATATATATATGTATATATATATATATATTCTTCAAAACTATCTTACAAAGTATATACTATTACTGCTTTATAGACATGGAAATTGAGGGGTTGTAGCTGTGAGGTAGAAAGCCCCTGGGTTCAATACCCAGTACCACAAAAGAGAAGAGAGAGAGGAGAGAGAAAAGAAGAGAAGAGAAGAGAGAAAAAGGTAATTCTAGGCACTGTAGTGAAACATATCTATACTGTCTCTACGATTTGGAAGTCTTCCCCAAAGGCCCACATGTTAAAGGCTTGATAAACAGCCTACAGTATTATTGAGAAGTAATGGAGGTGGAACCTAGTGGAAGGAAGTTGGGTCATTGGAGGTGCATCCTTGAAGGGGATGTTGGGACCCTGGCCCATCCTGTCTCTCTCTTTGCTTCCCTGACACCATGAAGTTGACAGATCTCCCCCACCATGCACTTCCACCATGATGTACTGTGCCTCACAGGCCCAGAGCAACAAGGCTAAGTGATCATGAACTAAAATCCCATGAAACGAAACTAAAACTTTTCCTATTAGGTTGATTGTCTCAGAAAAGTTGTCACAGTGATAGAAAGCTGACTGATGGGCTGCTGTGATGTATAAGCCTTTTTTTTTTTTTTTTACTTTTGAGTATTATAATCAACCTATAGACAAAGCACAGAGGTCTTAACTCTAATTTTTAAAAAATAAAATACAAATGTCAACAACTTTGGTGATATAAAATTAAAGGTATAATTAGCAGAACAAGGGAAAGTTGTAAGGAAAACTTAAAGTGTAGTAAAATCTTCCCTTAAAGGGGCACCAGATACAGTTGAGACAAAAAATCAGAGATGTGTATGATTTAAAGTTACAAAAATAATCACCCCTTTAAGAAGGTAAAAATACTAATATAAATAATAAATGGCAAAAGGAAAAGAGGATATTGACCATAATATAAATTCTCATTCTTCAGAGCAGGCAGCCAAGAGATAATGTCTAAACATCATAAATCAAGAAATAGCTGTAAAAGTCTATACTTTAATGTCATGAATAGAACCATCATAGTAACTAAAAGCAGAAATTTAAAATAGGTTGCCTTTAAGGAGTAGTACTGAGTTGAAAGAAGAAATAATATATTCTTTTCAACATTAGTTCTATATTATTTGAATTTTTAGAATTTGAAAAATACTGGTTTGGTTTTAGTGAGTTTTATGTTTTTAAATAACAATTCATCTGTCTGTCTTTCAGGGCTAGTATGAAGACTGGATGGGATAATAGATCTCCTAAAGAACCATACACCTAAAGCAATATACAAAGGATAGCAACAAAACAAAGTAGCACTAATACAAAAGGTATTGGAAAATGTAAAATGTCACACAAACATCAGTTTCTAAAAGTAAGTTAGGAATAAAATTAAACTACCATCCTCTAGAATGCATCCATACCAGGGCCTGGCTAGGTCAGTCAGTAAAAAAATCCCTCTGACATGCATATAACCAATTCTTTACCTCTAAAGTGGAGTTTGCATAGGAGTTAGGAACTAAGCCTGTAGGATCAGGCTGCCTGAAATGAAATCCCACCTCTACCATGTTTGAGCTGTATGACCTTAGGTGAACTACTTAATCTCTTTTTGCCTCAATTTTCTCACTAGTAAAATGGGAACAATCTGAAGGTTTAATTAACTTAAAGCTTCTCTCAAATTCGCCATAGATAAATAGATGTTTGCTCTTACTATTGCCCAGTAGTATCAGAAGATTTTTTTCAATGTGTATTCTTTAATTTCTTTTTATAAGTGCTGGTAAACCTAGGCACATGATAATTGAGCAGCATGGTTGGGTTTATGGCAAGCCATGAAGTACAAAAACACAAAACATAATTAATCTTAAAAAGTACTGAGATTTAGGAGAGATTGTAACATGACACTCATATAAATTCATGTCTACCTCAGTTCACCTGGAACTTAACATTGATCAAAAATACTTTCTCATGTTGGGACTCTGAAAGACGAGAGATAGTGAGGGCTACAAATTTGTGGAAGATCTGGTCACAGAGGAGCTCACAAGCATTCCATGGATTTATATTTGAGGAAGAAATTAGAAACTAACTCTAGGACTCAGCAGCAGCTTGGCAAGCTCGCTTTGGAGAACCCAAAGAGGGTGGTTGAGTTTTACCTCCAATGCACAGAGCCAATAATAATCTCTCAGGAGCACAGAAGAGAGAACGTCTTCTTCTACCCTCCCTGCTCAATCCCTGCCCAGACACATACTCTTCCCACACAACACATGGTCACCTGCTTAGACTCAGCAGAGGGGGAGTTACTTCTTAGGTGAAAATGGCTTTTGAGGTCACAAATGGAGGAGATCTGCTTTGTGAATGTGGAAGTGGTATGGCAAGGCTCTGTAAGGAAGCATAACTCAGACTGTACCTGTGAAGAAGGTGGAGACTTCCTCATGTCCTGTTGTCCTCATTTCAAAATCCTGAGGCTCTCCATTCCAAGCCCCTAACACACACAGCCATATTAAGGTATCATGGGGAGAAAGGTTTGAGGGAAAAGTCTCCCTGGCTATATCTTGTCTGGTTCTCTTGTGTCCAAGTCACTTCCTTCCCTCAAAAGAAGGGAACAACGGTCCCTGCATTAGTCAGAGTTCTTATAAGCAGGCAATAGAATTTGTTGTAGCTAGTGTAAGTACAAACGGATTTATTAGAACATACTGAGTACTTTGTAGATTTGCAGCAGAACCAGAAAGCACAGTTTGAGCTGAGATTCCAGAATTAACCTCAGTTCCTCATCTCACCAGAGGACTGGCCTATAACAGTACCTGCTTCACACCAAAATCATGAACAAAGTTCTGATACAATGAGGACCTGCCCCCACCCCCCAACCACAAAACCATGCTCCCCCAACCCAAGTCAGAAAAACACCATATCACCCAATCAACAGGTACCACTTGCTTGCTGTACCCTCAAGGAACCTATGTTTTGATACAGGACTCACTCAGGTGTGCCTGATAGTCCTCACTGTATTGGCAAAGGGGCCGGAACATGTGGTACTTTAGGTTCTAGGTTGGATAGGAAGGCAAAGGTAACTTTGTGGAGTAATCATAAAAAATTTCCCCAAACTCAAATTCATAGAAACAGAAAGTAAGAATGGAGGTTACTAGGAGCCTGGGAGAGATGGTACTAGGGAGTTTTAATGACTATAGAGTTTCAATTTAGGATACTGAAAAAGTTCTGGATATGTATGAACAGTGCTATAGTTAAACAATAATGTGAATGTATTTAGCAAATTGTAGACTTAAAATGGTTTTGTATATTCTATCACATTAAAAAAAGAACCAAAATAAACCTCCCAAAATTTGCTTAAAGATTTAAGTTGACTATGAATGAGAAATATTTACTAAAGTTCCAGTTTATTTGCTTAATTGGAACAGTGAATATATAGACATTTGAGAAAAGTTGTACTTAAACTATCCTACACAGGTAGAATCTATCTTAATATAGAAAGGTTGCTACAGGAGGAAATTCCACAAATTTTCTTTGTAAACCCTTCTATGTTTAACCACTGTTTTTAAGAAATTCTTCTTCACATCTAACCTAAATCCCTCTACTCTATCTGAAAACATTTCCTTGTTGCCCCCTTTGTGAAGAGGAAGAACAGTTGTCCAGCATTTTGCATATTTTGCCTTTAGGCCTGAATAATTCTAGTTGTTTGAACCCTTTTGAAAAGGGTTCACTTTCCCTTGATTTCATTTTCTTACATCTCTTCTGAAACCCTATTCCATTTCCTCTGTAATTCCCTTTTCAGGGTTAAGGCTCATCTGGGGACAGAGCACTGTGAAAATAAATGACTCAATTCTTTTTTTGACATTATCAACATCAACTCCTAGTTCATTAGCAACATTGTTAGATGCACTTGAATTCATATTGAGTCATAGTGAGTAAATTACATCCCGGGAACACTGATAGTGAGAGAGAAAGGACACCTACGCCCCCAAGACATGGGAACTCTATTAAGAGGCCACTGAGATGAGGAAGCTGTGGGGCAGAGTGCATCGTGGGTGCAGCACATGCTCAAGGAGATGAGATGTGTTGGATAGGAGCAGAAGTGGGAGAGAACTGCTCTCTTGGGTCATGGGGCTTGCGCTATGGAAGGAAAGCTCTGTGTGTGGTTAGGCAACTGAGTTACATCCCTAGTGGCTCCTGTGCACAGTGGGAACTGGATGTGGTAGGATGAGTGAGCTGTTTGGATGGAAAACAGTATCTCTAAGGATGACTCTGTCTCCTGGCTTTCAAGGAGAGGGCTCCCGCTGTTGCTATCAGCTTTGAGATACCAGATATCCATTCAGACAGCATAGAGAGACACAGATCAGGTAAGGCAATACCTTATACTTGTGCAGCACAGTTTAGCCTGCAGAACCATTCACTTTCTTGATCTAATTTATGTTATACATTGCCTGTGCCCTGGCAGGCCACGTGTGTTACTGCCATTCTATGGGGAAGGAGACCCATGCATTATTATACCACCAATAGAAGAGCTAAGACAGACATGTCTACCCTCTGGACTCCTACTTTGATGCTCTTTGATCCACACCATACTGCCTTTCCTGGAAGATTTGTTAGGACAGGACTCAGTTAACACTTTGTTGAAATTCTTCTGCCAGGAACAGAGTGTTGATTAGCTAAAGACCTCCATCCCCTGAACCAAAGCCATGTACAAAGCATCAGCCACAAGTGCAAAAAGAGGTGGCAGTTACTGTGAAGAAATGGCGAGGAGGAATAAGTGGTTTCCATTGGCACATCAAATGGTAGCCTGTGGGGTCCCCAAACAACTGATTACCTTCAGAAAAAAACTGTTTACTGTGGTTTAGCATTGGATAATGTTCCCTTTGAATATTATTGTACTTTTTGGCAAGCAAGTACTAAAAAGAAAGAAGACAATTTCCTTAAATATGTGGGTTCTTTAATAATATAAAAGACTATATTCAAAGAATTACTAATGTCATTTTTATTAATAATACCCCAAAACTAAACATTATCCCGGACTGAGTAGGCTGTGTACATTGAATTGTTCATGAGTCAAATGAGAAATGAATGCCCTATTGAAAATGAATCAAAATTGAGTTTTTCCCCAATAAAAAAAGGCTCCTTCTTACCACCCCCAGAGTTTCCATACAGATTAGATAATGGCCTATTTTATTTTAACAAAGCTTTTGGAAAAATGTTGACAAACCACACATGTGGCCTCTGAACCCAGAACCAAAGAGACTATTACTGTTCCTTTGAGAAATACATAGTTCCTCTAACAGAGTAGAAGAAATAGAAAACCTATCTGTATCCACCCTGGAGTCACAAGTTAATAAATACAACTATCTCAATAATAGTGTGAAACTTCTCCTAAGTCAGCTGCCATTGCTTCCTATAGCATAATATTAGTTTTTATTTTAAACATAGTCTTAGTGGTCCTCAATATAAATGGTCAGCTTAGTGTATCTAATTGTTTACTCACTCATCACTCTGATGGGAACATGGAAAACAGTCAGCCCACTGAAACCATCAATAAATAACCAGACAGAGACCTCTGGCCCCTGCTCCACAGGGCAGTCATATAGTTGTTAAAGCCACATCTGTCTGACCAATCAGAAAGAACAGAAACTAGGCATTTTGTGTCCAACTGTGGAATAAAAATCTCATTATAGACCCTCTGAGGCTTTCAGGGGGAAAGTACAGAAAACGTATTTTGTATTTGACTTAATAGTTATGTTATTTTTGGTTCCAAGAAGATAAGATCCCTTAATGATATTCTTGATCTTATATACAAATTTTCTCTATGCATTAGGTATCCTTAGGCTTAAAATTCCAATCAATCATGGGATGATAGTATCTGGCAGTTTACAGGCTTGCATCTGCCATTTCATGTATGTCTGAAGAATGTTCAAGTTTATTTTCTCAATGCCTTGGCATTCATCTATCTTAGTTCATGGTGCAAATGAAGCCAGGTATCTTTCTTGGTTTTTCTAAAAGTCAAATGTTTTATACTTTAAACAGTCCTTCCTTACTATTCTATGACCACTCTTGAATAGACTGCAAGAGAGACTGGGCATCTGTGAAAGTCTCATTCTAGATCTACTAGATCTATGACACTGTGATGAAAAACAAGCTCTTGAAATCAACTAACTGTGGGCCCTGTCCTGTTTGTGTAGACTGTAACCATAGCCTATTTCACGTAGCCAGTGAACTCACAGCAGAAAGCCCTCTGGGCCCCCAGCAAGTCGGTTGGCATCCAGAGCTTCCACTGAATGCCATCTGCACTGACTGCTCACTCCTCTTCCCTGGCCCAGGTTGGGCACTGTCTTTTGGACTTGTTCTGGGATGGCAAAGCTCCTTGCTCCCTGTGATCATGATTCTGGCTTTTATTAACTGAGCCAAGAAGAGCAAATGACTTATCCCAGAGCCAAATCTAACATATGGTAGAAATTCCTCGAGGGTATTAAACTGAACATGCCTTCTCCTTCCTGTGAGAGATAAAGTCAGGAGAGTGACGAATCTGAGTTCCACTTCATTACACAAAATATATGATCCCTCGGGGCTTTATCTTACAGGAATCAAAGAACTAATAAAATATCATGGAATTTCCATATTACGTATGAAGGAACTGATAAACCAAGTAGTAAGGTGATTAATCCAGATACAGTAGTAGAATAATGTCTTAGTTTCCTAGTGCTGTTGTTAGAAATTAACACAAGCTTAAAAAAAAACGCAAATTTCTTATCTTAGCCTTCTGAAGGTCAGAAGTCCACCTCAGCTGGCAGGGATATTTTCCTTCTGGAGGTTCTAGTACAGGATTCATTTTCTCACCTTTTCTAGTTTCTCAGCAGGCTTATGACATCCGTTGCCTCATAGACCACTGTCATCTTCAAAGCCAGCAACACAACGTTATCAAGTTTGTTTCCTCTATGATCTCTACATCTGTTCTCACATCTCTGTGACTCTGACCCTTCTCCCTCCCTCTTATAAAAAAACCTTCATGTTTACATTTGGCCCACCTAGGTGATCCAGGGTGGTCTTCTTACCTCAAGATCTTTTATTTAATAACAAACATAAAAGTGTTTTTGCTGTATAAGGTAACATATTTGCAAATTTCAGATATTAAGACATGGAAATTTTTTTTCTGGGAGTGAGGAGACAAGTACTATACCTACCACAAATAATAACCACAAGGTCTAAACCTCATCAGTAACAAAGAATCCAAAAAACACATGTGTTAATTTCATTCAAAATATGATTAGTAATTAGTTACCTAGAAACCAAGTACTGTGTGTGTGTGTGTGATTGATAAACATGGCAAAGCAAATTATAGGTTCCAAATACTCTTTAATTTCCAAAGATATGTTTTAAATATAATCCACAAATAGAAGAGACAGCTTAAGATCCTTTTGAAAAGAAAAATATCAATAATAAAATTACACTGACATATAGCAGACAAAGAGCTCATGTTCCCAATATTTTAAAAAATAATTTTACAAAGTGAGAGTGGGATGAACAACCCAATAGAAAACCATGTTCAAATATGGGCAACATATGCAAGACATACAAATGAGCAATGCATATATAATGAGGAGTGTCTGTGTGTGTGTGTGTGTGTGTGTGTGTGTGTGTGTGTGTGTGCACGCATGCACACGGTACCAGGGATTGAACCCAGGGACATTCTTCCTCTAAGATACATCCCAAGTCCTTTTAATTTTTTGTTTTGAAACAGGGTCTCTCTAGGTTGCTGAGAGTCTTACTACATTGCTGAGGCTGTCCTCAAACCTATGATCCTCCTGTCTCAGTTTCCCAAGTACTGGGGTTACAGGCATGTTTATGTCTCTGAAACATTCAAATGTTCACATCTCAAATTCCAGGATGATGGACCTTTGAGGTTGGTACTTTGGAGGGTAATAGAATTGAATTAGGTCTTACAGGTAGATCCTCCATAATGGGATAAAGCTCAAAAGAGATGAAGTAATGACAGTTTGCTCTCTCCACAAGGTGAGGATATAAGGAGAAGATAGCTGTCTACAAACTAGGAAGAGTGCCCTCATCAGATACTAGACTTGCTGAAACCTTGCTCACCTCCAAAGCTGTGAGAAATAGATGTTTATAAGCAGGGACAGTGGTGCAGGTCTGTAACCCCCAAACTTGAGAGACTGAGACAGAAAGACTCCAATTTTAAGGCTAACTTCAGCAATTTAGTGAGATGCTGTTTCAAAATAAAAATATATATATTTTTTTAGGGCTAGGGTGTAGTTCAGTGGTAAAATGCTACTTGGCTCAATACTCAGTACCACAAAAACAAAAAAAGTAATATTTTAAAAAAGAAAAGATGTTTATATTTAAGCCACCAATCTACATTATTTTGACATAGCAGCTTGAACTAGGACAATACGAATAAAAAGATTAATGATAGTCTTCAAGAAGGCCTATAAAACCTGCACCAGCTGGCTCCTCTGTCCCTCTCTGTCTTTCTGATCTAATCTTCTCTCCATCTCACTTGTGGTTCTAGCCAGAAGAAAAATAATACTCTCACATTCCACATACTCCCACACTTACATACACACACACACACACACACACACACACACACACACACACACACACTTTGACCCAACAATGCCATTTGTAGGAATTTAACTCTCATAAGCATTTAGACAAATAAGAAAGATTATATGAACAAAAACATAATTGAAAAAATTTGGAAACAACCTAAATGTTCCTAAGTAGAGATATGATTAAATAAATTATTACACATTCATAAAACTGAATACTATATAAGTCAATTAAATGTGTGTGAAAATTTGTTCTCATGTTTACTGATATGGAAAGATCTCTGAAGTATAGCTTTTAATATAGTAACATGTATGTTAATGTATTACAAATTTATTAGTTATGCTTTATATTTTTATAAAAGAAATATATTCTCATTCATCTCCCTTTCAAAACATCTGAAAGCAGCTGGAAGAGAAATGAAAGTTACATTTAGCTGAGTATGGACATACCTAACTCCAATGAAGAGAAATGGCACGGCCATAAAAATAGGTAAAGACGATTCAAAATAGTCCTTAAGAACTGTCAAGGAACAAATTGCTAAAGGTATAATACAAGAAAAGTTTCCTAATATAAAATATGACTTAAAACTACATATCAAAAGGGTACATTATGCACCGGGGAATAATAAACCAAAATAGTCCACCAAGACACATCCAGGAAAGATAAGGAAAGAAGTATAGACAAATAAATCTGATAATATAATGAAGGAATAATGTTAAGTGGTCCTCAAATTTCTCCATGCCTTCCTTCCATGCCAGAGGTAGTAAAACAATACCTCTAAGATTCTCAAAGAAGAAAGACATGAGACAAGAATTTTACATAAATCCAAATCATCCTTTTAGTACAAAGGATACAGTTTTGGACAGAAAGAAACCCAGAAAATATTATTTGCTAAAGTCTTTTTTGCTAGAGGAAAAATTTCACCCAACCAAAGTCCAGGAATTATGACAAAAGAGTTGGTGGTGACCACAGAACATATTTAAATGAAATTCAAAATAAAAAACAAATGTGGAGCTGAATGGGAAAAAATAAAATACAAATTTTATAAATACTGACAGTGTAGAAATGACACAGCTAAGAAAAATTGAGAGAGAAAATGAAAAAGAAGAAGGGAACTTGAGCAAATTTCCCTGTTTCCTCTTTCAAAGTTGCTGGAAGTAAAAAGAAAGCATTTGAAGCAAATGAAGCAAGTAATCAACATTCTAACAGAAAAATTAGACATTAAGAAAAATAATATATTAATTAAATTGGGTGGCTAATGATACAATGCCAAAGGCATAATCCATGAAAGAAATAATTAATAAGCTAGAATTTGTTCAAATAAAAATCTTCTCTGTGAAAGACACAGTCAAGAGAATGAGAAGACAAGCCTTCAACTGGGAGAAAATATTTACAAAGACATATATGGTAAAGAATGGATAGAGAAAATAGACAAAGAACTCTTAAAATAAGAAAGTGAACAACCCAATTAAAAAAATAGCAAAAGGAGCCGGGCATGGTGGTGCACGCTGGTAATCCCAGTACTTGCAAGACTGAGACAGGAGGATCCGGGTTCGTGGCCAGCCTCAGCTACTTAGCAAGGCCCTCTGCAACTTAGTGAGATCCTGTTTCAAAATAAAGAATAAAAAATAGGAGTGGACATGTAGCTTGGAGGTAGAATGCCTCTGGGGTCAATCCCCAGTTCTGCAAAAAAATAAAAATTTTAAAAAAATAGCAAAAGTTCTGAACAGACATTTCCTCAAAGAAGATTTAGAGACAGCAAGCAATATCTGAGAAAATTGTAAAAATTGTAAACAGTGTAAGTTTATTCAGCTCACAGTCCTAGAGGCTGGGAAGTCCAAGGCATCTGCTGAGGGTCTTTATGCTGTGTCAAAACATGGTGGAAGGGCAAATGAGCAGGTATGACCCAGAGAAAATCAAGCCAAACTCATCCTTTTTTTATCATTAACCCACTCTCTTGATAACAGCATCAATCCACTTGTGAGGTAAGAAACCACATGACCTAATCTTCTCTTCAAAGTCCTGTCTCAACACTATTACTAGGGCAATTTAATTTCAAAATGAGTATTTGAAAGGACATTCAAACCATAACAGATATAAACACAGGTTAGACAGTGTATATCACTAGGGAAGTATAAATTAAAACCACAATAGGGCCTTCGCAACTTAGTTAGACCCTATTTCATAATAAAAAATTTTAAAAATTGTCCTGGGGGTTCAACTCAGAGGTACGATGCCTCTGGGTTCAATCCTTTATACCACAAAACAAATAAATAAATATCCCATTAATCCATTAAATTCATGAATTGGGTAATCCATTCAAGAAAAAAAGACCCTGACCACCTCTTGAAGCTCCCACCTGGTTTCATCTCATATTTCATTATGGATTAAGCTTCTGTATGAGTTTCAGAGAGGAGGAGCTACTCCGTGTAGTACTGTGATGGTGGATATCTGTCATGCTCTTCAAACTCATGGAATGTACAATATCAAAAGTGAACCGTAATGTAAACTGTGGATTTGGGGTGATAATAATAATGTGTCCGTGTAGATTCATAGATTGTAATAAATGTTACACTGTGGTGTGGGATGTCATCAGTTCTGGGGGGGGGTGTCAAGGGACAGGAACCATATGAAGGGAGGGTAGGTGTTATAGGGGAACCCTATACTTTCCCCTCAATTTTGCTGTGGACCTAAAATTACTCTAAAAATATAAGCCTATTCATTTAAACAATAAAACATTGAGTGGTAGAAGAGAGGAAAGGGAGAAAGAGGAGAATGCTTACTATTCATTGTTTCAGGAGAGACTAAAAAAATAGGAAAACAAGATATTACATAGAGTAATAATGATAAAAGTAAATATTTGACTAAAATATGAAACATTCTAAACTTCAGAGTTACTACACAATTAAAATAAAGCAAAAATATGAGAGACTACATCGTTAGAGAGTTTTTTTGTTTTGTTTTATTTTTGTGGTACTGGGGAACCTGGGGGCATTCTACCTCTGAGCTACAGTCTCAGCCCTATTTTTTTATTCTTTCTTTTGAAACAGGGTCTCACTAAGTTGCGGAGGGCCTCACTAAGCAGCTGAGGCTGGCAGCGAATGCGGATCCTCCAGTCTCAGCCTCCCAAATGCTAGGATTACAAGCACGTGCCACCACAGCTGGCTCATTAGAGAGTTTTACTTTTATTTTTAATTATAAAAAACGTAATATGGACTCCCAGAATGATAGAATCAGAACCATAAAAAATCCACCCCTCCATAAAAGCAATGAAAATGCTAGAAAAAAGTACCCAGAATCAACTTTGCAGAGTTCTAAAGATTAGTCAAAGACTTGCAATAGCTCAAGTTGTGTTTGTTCAAGAAAAATGTCTGAATCTCAACAAGAACAGTGATTTTGTGGTTCTTTAACTTCCTTATTTCCACCATCTTCTCCTCAGTTGCAGGTAGCCTTGAGAACAGACAGCCTGACAACTATGTTAGCTGTGAAAATTTACAGCAAGCAGCTACTGGGGGAAGGAAATATTTTGGAACAACCCCCCCAAAAAAAACATACCCCAGGAAATCATCAACATTTGACCTGTATTGGAAACTTAGTAAAAAAATTCCTTTCTCCGGGCTTGTCTTTATTTTACCTGATTCAGCCCTCATGGTGTGTTAACAGTTACCTACAGAGATAAGTTGAAAACAATCAGTAGTAATTGTTTAACATGGCAGCTGCCTGAGACAGCATTACTAGCTGTGGCTACCAAGAGATGATCAAAAAACTTCAGAAAGCAGTTATATATTTTCTCTTGTATGTGGATCTAGAGAAAAGTTGAGTAACAAAAGAGACCTTAGATAAAGGAGTAGAGACTCCAGTGGAGTGACGGAGGGGATTTGGGGGAAGGGGGATAGAGACATAATGAAACTAACAATTTAAATAATGCCATATATATATATGAAAATATCAGTATCAATCTCAAAAAAATGTACAAGGAAGGGGAGGGAGGAATGTGGGATCGAGAGGTTAAACACACTAAGGGCTATGCACATGTATATTCCTATCACTCTATTCCTCAGTATATGTATAATTAAAATGTACCCATAAAGGTATAAAAAAATTAGAAGATTGTCTGAAATTAATATCTAATCAAATAAAGAATAACAATGAAGAGAAGGAATATATTAAAAAGAAACTAGTTCTGAAGATGTAAAGTACATAACTGAAATGAAAAATTTATTAAAAAAGACTAGTAGATTTTAACTAACAGAAGAAATAACCAGTAAACTTGAAGACAGGCCAATTGACATACTCCAGTCTAAGGAACAGAAAGAAAAAAAATGAACAGAATCAGACCCTCAGAGACTTATGGTACACCATCAATGTGAGACAACACACATATAATGGTAACCCAGAAAGAAAGATAACAAGCCAGAAAAAACATTTCAGGGGAAAAAATGATAAAAATGTCTGAAATTTTATTAAAAGCAATCTACACACCCAAGAAGTTCAGTGAATTACTAATATAATAAACTCAGTGAGATGTTTACCTAGACCAACTCTTGAAAGATAAAGACAGACTCTTGAAAGCAGCAAGAGAAAAGGAGAAAAGTTAATCATCACATACAAGGAATCTTCAATGTGACACCTGACTTCTCATCCAGAGCCAAAGAAGTCAGAATAATTTGCAATAACATAATTACCATGTTTAAAATATAATACATGAAATAACTAAAAGGAACCAAGACCAACCCAAACTATTATATCACTAAAAATAAATGGGCTATCTTACCTAATTAATAAAGGATAACTTCACATTGGATCACAGAGTAAAATCCAATTCTATACTATTTTTTAAATATACTTGAAAAGAAAAAATATTCAGAAGCATTGGAAATAAAATATTAGGTAATAATATACCAGAGAAGTGGGAACAAAAATAAAGGAGTGGTCATGATTTGGAACTCAGGTCAAAAAGCATTAAATGAACCAAGAAGGACTTTTTTAATGGAAAAAAAATTAGCAAATATTCAATGAAGATAAAGCCAATATCTGTGCCACAGTAACTAACAGAAACACTGAACAAGAATAAATCATATTTGTGGAGAAATAGTATATCAGTAGTAGGAGACCTTATTAATTTCTTTCATTCTGTGACATCTCAAATAGACAAAAAAATAGTGGTATAGAAGACCAAAACAAAATGATAAATAAGATATCTTCAAGTGATTTATATCAAGTTCTACATAGTAAAGAGGGAAAAATTTACCTTTCTTGGAACATTCATAAATTATTACCATCATATTAGACCACAATCAAGCTATAATAAATTATAATAGGAAGAAGCAGTAGAGGGATCACTCTTCACTTACAATGTAATTGGACTAGATATGAATAACAAAAGCTGGACCCATCCTTCGCATTGACAGAAGGATAAATGCAAAGTAAATGAAATATTTGATGTAAAATGAAACCATAAAAGAATTAGAACAAGCTATGAGGTAATTTGTTTGAGCCTTGTATAAAGAAGACTTTTTAAATCGTGATTCAGAACATAGATAACATAAAACACAAGTACTATATTCAAATGCATAAAGTAAAGCCATATTAATGCAAAAATTCATGAAAAAAGATATAAACAAAGTCTAATGACAATGATATTCTTGGAGATTGTCAAATATCATGTTAAAAGCAATAGTTTAATATATAAAAGTTTCTTAGAAGTTGATTTTTTAAAATAAGCACTATTTCAGTAGAAATAGTAAAAGCTTGATAGATCATAAGAGTAAATACAAACAATTCTTAAACATATAAAATTCTGATGAATGAAATTTAACATAGAAATTTAAAATAAGTCAAGAGGAAATTATATGACTGAAATTTACAGTTCAATTCAATTATAAAAATCGAAACCTAGCCAGGCACAGTGGGGTGCTCCATGCCTGTAATCTAGTACTTGAAGGCTGAGACAAGGGGGATTGCAGGTTCAAGGCCAATGCATAGTAACTTACTAAGATCCTGCTTCTAAATAAGAAAATATAACAGGCAAAGGGTGTAGCTCAGAGGTGGTAGAACCTCACTGGGTTCAATCCCTAGTCACACACATGCACGCACACGCACAATACCAGATTTCTTTATAACAAATTACCATAGTGCTTTGTGCATAGTACATGTTCAATAAATACTTGATGAATAAATAATTCACAGGAGTTTTTATCCCCTTTGTTATAGAGACTTTAAAAACCTATGCCCTTTCCATATCAGTTAGCCATTGTTCTATAACAAACTCAGACAAAATTTAGCAGTGTAAGCATCAATTATGTATTGTTAGGCACAAGTCTAGGGTGACCTGAGCCATGCTGATAATCAGGGCCAGGCTCTGCTGATCTTGGTTCAGCTTACTCAAGTGGGGGTCAGCTGGGTCTGGCTTACTGGTTGGGATAATGGAATGACTAGGCATTTGTCTTTCAGACTGGCACACATCCCTTTTATTCCTGTTGTAGCAGGAAGGTTTCAAGAGTGTGGCCCCATGCAAGGCCTGCTGAAGTATAGGTTCAGAACAGGGACCTTCACTTCTACATATTTTATAGGCCAAAGCAAGTCACAGGAGCACATCATATTCTTAGAATGAAGAAACAGACTCCAGTCAAGGTGGGTTTGTGTTTTTTGGGATTTTTGTTTGTTTGTTTGTCTGTTTTCTTTCACTGCTGGGGATAGAAACTGGAACTTTATGCATGCTAGGCAAGCACTCTACCACTGTGCTGTACCCCCAGCCCCAGACTCCATATTCCAAAGGGCATGGATATAGGAAAGGCTAATATGTGGAAATATTTCTGTAATCAATCTTCTATATTATCCATTGATGAGCCTCTAGGAATGTGAGAAAAATGACAGTTTAGTCAGAAAGGGAAAAGGGGATACACAGAAATAGAACACTGGACAGATTGTGTGTGTGTGTGTGTGTGTGTGTGTGTGTGTGTGTGTGTGTGTGTGGTACTGGGGATTGAGCCCAGGGGCCTCTGAACTATACCACTAGCTGTATTCTGTGTTATTTTATTTTGTTTTGTTGTGTTTTGTTTTGAAACAAGGTCTCACTAAGTTGCTTAAGGGCTAGCTAAGTTGCTGAGATAGCCAGGAACCCATGATCCTTCTGTCTCAGCTTCTCAAGTACTGAGATTACAAGCATGTGCTACTACTCCTGGGACAGATTTTAAAACAGCAAAAAAGTCCTACATCTCTGTCTTGTGAAAATACTTTCTCTCTCTCTCTCATTCTTTTATTCTGCACTTTGACTTTTACTATTTCTATTTTTTTGGTTATATTACTATGCCTTTATACACCCATTTAAACCCTTGTATTTTTTTCATTTTTTTCTTGCAGAAATTTCTCTCCTTCAACTTCTTTAGAAATATCTCATATCTCATTGTCCTCACTTACAGTATGTGTTTGCAAAATTTAACTCTAATTCATTTCATGGATTCCCAATTTTTTAAACTGGGAATTGAACCCAGGGGCATTCTACCTCTAAGCTATATCTGCAGTGCTCCCCCTCATTTTTTTTTTCGGTACTGGGGATGGAACCTGGGGGCATTCTACCTCCAGGCTATAGCTCCAGCCCTATTTTTTTATTCTTTATTTTGAAACAGGGTCTCACTAAGTTGTAGACGGCGTCACTAAGCAGCTGAGGCTGGCTGCGAACCTGGATCCTCCTGTCTCAGCCTTCCAAATGCTGAAACAGGATCACGCTAAATTCCTGCGGGCCTTGCTGAATTGCTGAGGCTGGCCTCGAACCTGTGATCCTCCTGTCTCAGCCTTTCAAGTACTAGGATTACAGGCATGCACCACCCATGCCCAGCTCACAATTATTTCATTGTTGTTTTAAACTGTTGATAACTCCATGATTTCATAGTTCAGGGTAACTTATTTCTGAGTCATTTTTATATATTTTAGCAAATTAATGGATAAAATGCAATGCAAGAAAACATTTCTAGGGCTGGGGATGTAGTTCAGTGAATGCTTTAGAATGCTTGCCTAGCATACCTAAGGCCCTGGGTTCAATCCCCAACACCACAAGAAAGAAGAAAAGGAAGATATTTATAACAATGATGAATAGCTGATATTTCTTTCACAGCACTAAAAAAAGCTTCAAACATTTTCTTATGCATTAGATCATTTATTTTCCTTCACTAAAGTAATTATTTTGACATAGTCATTTCTATCTGACTTTCCTTTAGTTTGAGAACATGCATTTATGTCAGTGTTTTATAAATTTCAGTAAAATATCACTTTTAAAGGTAAAGAATTGTCATGGACCACTAATATTAACTATAATTTTTGCTATGCTGTTAAAGCATGTATGTACAAAAAGAAATTGATGACAAGCTATTTTATCACAGTTCTGATACAACTATAAAGTCAAAATAGATTTACAGATTGATTTGAACAAAATTATAAAAATGATAAAATATCATTGAAATGAACAGTGTCTGTGACAGTCTTCATTTTATGGACGTGAAGTTGTCTCTCACAAGGCAAATAGAGTTCACATGCCCACATCACTGTGGGACGTTTGAAGA
>PVLC010013947.1:0-40364 GCA_004027655.1 Graphiurus murinus | reverse complement strand
GAAGTGTCTATTTAGGTCCTTTGCCCATTTTTTGATTGGGTTGTTTGCTCTCTTAGTTGAGATTTTCTTGAGTTCTTTGTATATCCTAGTTATTAAACCTCTATCTGAAGTGTAACTGGCAAAAATTTTCTCCCACTCTGTAGGTTCTCTGTTGAGGTTCTTGATAGTTTCCTTTGCTTTGCAGAAGCTTTTCAGTTTCGTGTAATCCCATGCACTGATCCTCCTTTGAGCTGCCTGTGCTTTTGGGGTCCTGTTGAGAAAGTTTTGACCTGTGCCTATATGTTCAAGTGTTGGTCCTATGCCATCTTCAAGTATCTGCAAGGTCTCTGGTCTGCCTTTCTAAATATGAAGTTAACAGTATAAATGGCCAATGGTCCCTTTTAAGGAAGGACTAAGAAAATTATTAGAATATATTTTTACTATGTGGTTATTGTCTTTCCTCCTTGGGACATGGTAAGTTTGGTGTTTGGGTATTGATTTGGGTCTAGAAGCAAGGAAAAAGATTGTGATATTCTTTGGAGCAATTACTCCTTGCCTTCTAATCTTCCCTCCCGATTACTTGTGATTGTACAGCTTTAGCAGTACCATTAATATCTTCCTATTTTCTTCAATGAAAACGTTGTTATATAAACTAACTCTATAATTGTCAGAGGGTCAGGTCCTCTTGATGGCCTCTTCTACCTTACTACTCATTTTGGTAACTAAACTACTCAGATTTCTTCTAAAAAGTAAGCACTTCTTTCTTCCTTGTATTGTGTTGGGAACCCGTTTCATATTAGTTGTTACTTGTAGCCTGGTTAGGTAATGGTTTCTTTTACCATGGTCTTGACCTACAGAACAGACACATTGAAGTTGGTGATGCTTGTGACTCTTTCCAGATTATTCCCTATTGTTTGTGCAAACAGTGTACCATTTTGGTCCTTTTATTGGGTATTTTCCTGGTAGGTTTTATGGTTTAACATAATATTCCCACAGTATTAGTCAGCTTTCCATTACTAAAATAAAATATATGAGATAATCAGGTGCTTTATAAAGAGAAAAGGTTCATTTGGGCTCACAATTTAGGGGGTTCAAGTCCATGATCAGTTTACCCCTTTGCTTTATATTATGAGGTCGCAAATTATGGCGGGGCATATGGCAGAGCAAAACTTCTCACCTCATGGCCAGAAAGCAAAAAATGGAAGAGGAAGAGTCAGGGTTCCATATTCCCCTTTAAGGGCACACTCCCAGTGACCTAAACAACTCCTAACAGGCTCCACATCTTAAAGATTCTACCACTTGCCATTAGCACAGCCCTGGGGATGAAACTTTCAACAGGTGGACCTTTGGAGGGGATTCATCATCCAAACTATAGCACCCACTTCAAAATGTACACTTTTCTGAGCCATTTATTTTTACTTTTTTCACCATTTATTTTTTATCACCAGTAAGGTTTCAGATTTTTGCCTTATTTAGTGTGATCCACTACTTTTTAAACATTTCCAAGAGCTGCCTTTCAGCATGCGTGCACTACCTCTAAATGACTTACCAGGGTAGTAAATTTTATACCATAAGAGTGCTCTTGTATTAAAATGCTTTGCCTTATGTAAGAATTTTATTTTTCTCTAGTGCTTGCTTACTCCTACTGTTATATTCTTGGGCCTCATTAATTTTCTTTGAGATAAGAATCCTCTTATATTTCACATTTAGTCCTTAGTAGCCTATTAATAACTTTTAGCCGAGCTGGGCGTGGTGGCACATGCTTGTAATCCCAGCATTTGGAAGGCTGAGACCTGAGAATCCGGGTTTATGGCCAGCCTCAGCTAGCTAGTGATGCACTCCACAACTTAGTGAGACCCTGTTTCAAAACAAGGAATAAAAAATAGGGCTGGGGGTATAGCTCGGAGGTAGAATGCCCCTGAGTTCAATTCCCAGTACCACACACACACACACACAAAACCTTTTAGCCTATTAATAAGCTTTAAATTATCTTCTAAACAGCATAATTTGAGTTTGCAATAGCTTCAATTGTCCTTAGAGTTTATTTCCCCAATACTCAAAACCATGATTCTATTTTCTTTCACTGTTATAATATTCCAGTTCATCCACAGAGTTTTATTGATTTTCCTGTTACCCTGTTCCAAAATGCCATGCTGTTTTATTTATTTATTTATTGTGGTACTGTGGATTGAACCTACGGGCATTCTACCTCTGAGCTACACCTCCAGCCCTATTTTTATTTCTCATTTTGAAACAGGGTCTCACTAAGTTGCAAAGGGCCTCACTAAGTAGCTGAAGCTGGCTGCAAACCTTTGATCCTCCTGTCTCAGGCTCACAAATACTGGGATTACAAGTGTGTGCCACCCAGCCTGGCCTCATGTTATTTTCTTGGACTGCTCCTGGTGTCAGTTATTATAGACCGGATGGTCTTGGAGGAATTCTCTGATATGGATTCAAGTCAGGAAGAAAGATTGGGCAGAAAGAGATGATGAACTGTGAAGCACTTCTAAAAAAAAAAACCTCAGGTAAACCTGTGAGGACCTCTGCAGCTCTGGGCCTATGGTGGTCCATATTGGGTTGATGGAACTGGACCTTTATACTCCTGTATTGATCAATTATTGCATACTCACAGCCTGTGGAGGAAGTGTGACCTAGAGCAGGACAATGTTATTCATCTGAGAAAATTCTCAGGGAGGTTGATAACTGAGATACATGTTCTCTCAGCATTGCCAGAACACTGAGGGGTGATACTTCTGATGGCATTCCTGCTGTGATATTGGGTATTTGGAAGAATATCACAGTATTTCCACCATCACTGCCTCCACTTCTTCAATTCTAGTTTAGAAATCATCCAATTGCTCTCTGACTCCCCTAACTCCCACTCTACTATGATAACTCTAGGGAAAGTCACTGATGCCTTCCTAATGGCAGGTGCAGCCAGAAAAAAAAAATTTAGCTAAATCATGTCCTTGAACTGGACCCATACAAGCTCTTATCTTACTTCTCTATCACAGTGTGGGTGGGAGGCAGAAGCCTGGCTCCCTGTAAAGAAGGCAATGTGTGTCTAATCTATGTGAATTCTTTCATATCACACTGGATTACTCTTCAACTTGCTATATTTTATTGTGTGTTTTTTTTGTATATGTACCTGTTTCTTACTAAAGAGTAAAATTCTTAGACAGAGACTTATGTCTATTTGCATTTTTATAAGCCATATAAATTTTTAGTATGTAGTATGTTAATTTCACTCTCCCTGCCCTTTCATGGTGACGCTGGCCCACAGGGCAAACCTTAAGATGTGACTCCAATGAAAATGCTCCCAATAAGAGTCTAAGCAGCAGAAATGAAGGCTGACCTAGGAAGTGACATTGGGGATAGGACAAGAGAGATGACAAAGATACCACAGTATTGATCTGGCAGTATTTTATGATAAATTTTCTGTGATGGTTTAGAGAAGGGTGGAGAACATCTGTAATTTTATTAAGAATACAGAGGACATGGGAAGGGCAAGGAGGAGTGGTGAATTCATTTTGGGGGTTTTATTTGTAAAAGTTATAAGCATTACAGGCAGGCAGTACAGGGTCCTGCAAACCATGTCAGCTTAAGTAAAAGCAAATTCCCAGGAGAGCTAATTATTTTCTTTTTTTCCTTTCACACCCCCCCCCTTTTTATTGGTGCATTGTAATCATACATTGTGATGAAGTTCAGGGTGATAGAGGCATACAGGCACAAAGCAATCTTTGAGCCCTTCCCCAGTTCCCATCCTACTCCCTCTCCCTCCCCACCTCCCCATGTACTACACTGTGATTGGCATTGATAAATTAGTGTATGTACATCATGTCTTGTTTCCTTCTTCAAGTTTTCCTCCCCCCTCCCACCTTCCTAAGTAAGATCCCTTCCCTCACTTCACTAAGTTTTCTCTTTTGTCTGGAGTTCCTCCTGTGTCCCATTTTCTCCCTAGATTTCACATATGAGGGAAACCATCTGACCTTTCACTTCTTATGACTGACTAATCTCACTTAGCATAATATTCTCCACTTCCATCCATTTTTCTGCAAATGACAATTTTGTTCTTGATGGCTGAGTAGAGTTCCATTATGTGTATATCCCATAATTTTGTAATCTATTCATCTGTTGGGGACATCTTGGCTGGTTCCATACTTTGGTGATTATAAATTGTGGAGCTATAAGCATATATATGCATACATTACTATGGTAGTATGATTTCAATTATTTTGGGTAGATACCCAGGAGGTATACAGCTGGGATGTACGGTAGGTTCATTTCCATTCTTCTAAGGAATCTCCACACTTTTTCCAAAATTGGTTGCACTAATTTATAATCCCACGAACAATGCATCAGAGTTCCTACTCCTCCACATCCTTGCCAGCATTTATTATTACTTGTGTTTTTAATTACTGCCTTTCTAATTGAGGTAAGATGAAACCTCAGAGTAGTTTTGATTTGTATATCTGTGAATGCTAATGATGTTGAACATTTTTTCATATATTTATTGAGCATTTGTATTTCTTCTTTTGTGAAGTGTCTATTTCACTTGCTCATTTTTTTGTGTGTTATTTTGAGTTCTTTTATATTCTAGATATTAGTTCTTTATTGGAGGAGTAGCTGGCAAAGATCTTCTCCCATTCTGTCAGCTATCTCTTAAGGTTCTTGATAGTTTCCTTTGCGGCACAGATGCTCTTCAATTTAATTTAATCCACCTATTAATCCTCAATTTAATTTCTTATGCTTTTGGGGTCTTGATGAGGAAGTTTTTACCCATGTCTATATGTTGGAGCATTGTTCCTATGCCCTCTTCAAGTAACAGCAAAATCTTTGGTCTAATTTCCAGTTCTTAAATCTGTCTTGAATTGACTCTTGTGCAGGGTGAAAAAGTTGGATATATTTCCATTTTTCCACATGAAAAATCAGTTTTTCCAACATCATTTGTTGAAGAAGCTACCTTTTTTTCCAGTGTATGTTTTTGGCCCTTTTGTCAAAAGCAATTGGCAGTAAGCATGTGGATTTGTTTCTGAATCTTCTATCCTGCCCATTGATCTAGGTCTGCTTTTGGGCCAATACCATGCCGTTTTTATTACTATGCCTCTGTAGTATAATTTGAAATCAGGTATTGTGATGCCTCCTGCATGGTTCTTATTGCTGAAAACTATTTTGGTTATCCTGGGTCATTTGTTGTTCCATATGAATTTAAGGACTGATTTTTCTAGACCTGATAAAAATGATCATTGTATTTTATGAGGGATTGCAATGAATTTGTAGATCACTTTTGGTAGGATGGTCATTTTGAGGATCTTAATTCTGCCTAATCAAGAGCATGGGAGATCTTTCCATCTTCTAAGGTCTTCTTTAATTTATTTCTTTAGTATTTTATAGTTTTCATTGTAGAGGTCTTTTACCTCATTGGTTAGACTTATTCCTAAGTATTTTATTGTTTCTTTTTTGTTTGTTTGTTTGTTTGTTTTTGCGGTACTGGGGATTGAACTCAGGGGCATTCTACCTCTGAGCTATACCCCCAGCCCTATTTTTTATTATTTATTTTGAAACAGGGTCTCACTAAGTTGCAGAGTGTCTCACTAAGTAACTGAGGCTGGCCATAAACCCAGATCCTCTGGTCTCAGCCTCCCAAATGCTGGGATTACCACCCCATGCTGTATTTTATTGTTTTGGAGGTTATTGTGAGTGAAATTGTTTTCTGTATTTCTTTTCCTGTGGATTCATTGTTTATTGGCATATATAAAAGTTTCTTATTTTTTTAGATTATTTTGTATCTAGACACTTTGCTGAATTTTTATTCATTTCTAAAAGTCTTTTGGGTCTTTTAAGTATAGTATTCTGTATACTATACTTAAGTATACTTAGTATACTATTCTGCAAATAGAGATAGTTTCAGTTCTTTTCCTATTTGTATTCCTTTAATTTTCTTCTCTTGCCTTATTGCTCTGGCTACAGTCTTGAGTACTATATTAAAAAAGAAGTGGTGGGTGATAGTAGGCATCCTTATCTAGTTCCTGATTTTAAAGGAGATTTTCACAAAATTTCCCCATTCAATATGATGTTGGGTGTGGGTTTATTGTGTTTTTAATGTTGATGTAAGTTCCTTCTATTCCAATTTTCTGCTATGTTTTTAACATGAATGGGTGACAGATTTTGTGGAATACTTTTACAGCATCTATTGAAATGATCATGTCATTTTTGTCCTTAGTTTTGTTTATGTGGTGAATTACATGCATTTTTTTCATATGTTGAACCAGCCTTGCATCCTGGATGAACCATACTTGGTCATGGTGTATAATTTTCTTGATGTAGTTTTTAATTTATGTTGCTAGTATTTTGTTTAGAAGATTGGATTCTAAGTTCACCAACAATATTCGTCTGTAATTTTCTTTTCTTGAGCTTTCTTTATTCAATTTTGGTATTATTGTGATAATGGCTTCATTGAATATGTTTGAGAGAATCCCATCTCCAGAAAGGCTAATTATGTTAGCTGAACCCATTAGCAATCAGAAAGTGGTACTAGAAGTGGTGAATGTTGTCATTTAAGCCCAATAACTAAGTGTCTATTTTCTCAAATCCATCTTACCTAGCAATACACTTAGAGATATCAGACTAGAGTCTGTTCCAGCAGGAGCAGCACCATTTTCTCTAGACAGATGGAGAAACAAATTACAATATAAAATTCTGAACCCTTGGGACCCAAGGTCCCAGCCTGACCCTTGTTTCCATCATTGACTTATAATAAGGATCCTTGCTAGGTTAGTTTTGTTGAAGGAATAAATGTACCATCTCTAAACTAACATTTTTCTATGTAACAATTTCATTCTTGACAATGCATGCTAACGTATGTCATCTTGTGAGTAATAAATAATTCATATGATGCCTCATATTATTCAGTTTTTCTATGAGAAACTGACAGTGCTCCATTTCCCAGAATCCTAATAATTGGTGTTCTTAATGCACCTCAATCATCATAATGAGGCTGAACATTTCTGTAAGAATTGCTTTTCCTTCTAATTTAGATACATAGAGAGAGGCACAGTCAGTCTTTTAAGGAGTATTTCATTCTTGGGTTTCTTGCTTGTTACATTATATCATGGAGAATCTGTGAAAATGGCACAAGAATCTGGAGATTCTACAGTTGAGCTACTGATTTAGAAGAAGCAGGTGTATTTGCCAAAGTTTTACCCCTCTATACACACAGTTAAAAATCATAAAAAACAGTGCCCTCTTTTTTTCTCAATTAATCTGGAATTGTGACAATGTTTTTCAATATTGTAGATGGTAATTTTCATTTTGACTTTAAGAGGTGGTAGTACAATTACATATTGGTTAATCTGACGAAATAAATCTTCCTCAAATTAAAACTCCTCAAAATTCTCCAGTTGTAATGTTTAGTTTGAAGATTCACAATGGAGAAGAAAACATTTTTCTACTATTTTATTACTCCTGTCATAGGTATGTCAATGCCAACAATAATTAAAGTATTTCACAAGTAATTATGGAGTGATAACCCTATGTTCAATGCTGGAGATTCAGCAGTGAACAAATGATAAAATTCTTGCCTTGTGGAGTATATATTTCAGTAGAACCTGTTATTTGTCATGTCCTTTTGAGACATAAAGAGCTTTCTTTTTCTGTTCCTTTCTACCTGTGATGATTCCTACAAGGGGTAGTTGGCACAGGCATTATGAAAAACATTTTACAAATGAAGAGAATAAAGCTTAGTTAAGCAATTTTCCATAAATAGCTGCCAGATAGCAGAATTTCTCACTAATGCTAAATAATTCTAAATTGTAAACTAATTAATTCTAAATAATATAACTTTTTTTTATTTCTGCCTTTTAAAAATTTAGAATGGAATGCTTTTATTTGCCTGTTGAAAATGGAATGCTATTCATGGCAATGAATATCCAGTGAACTATACCTCTACTCTTTTTGTATGTGTCTGTGGTGCTAGGGATTGAACCCAGGAGCATTCTACCTCTGCGCTAGAACCACAGGCCTATTTTACTTTTTATTTTGAAAGAAGATCATGCTATATTTCTTATGGTTTTGCTAAGTTGCTGAGGCTGGCTTTGAGCTTACAATTCTTTCTCAGCCTCCTGAGTACTGGGATTACAGTCATGTGCCCCCAACTCTGGCTTCTTCTACTCATTTAATCTTAGTATGGGCTATATCTCAGAGATGACCACCTGTAAAATAAATATATGATGAGTTGTTGCCCTAGGATAAAGGTAGAGTTTTTTGTTCATTAGTGACCATAACCTTTCCTATGAATATACATACTTAAGTACGTATATGTATATGTATGTGGTTCTTCCTAGCCAACCAAAGCTCCATTTTTGCTCATACAAATATAGTAAATTTTGGTGAATTGAGTGTCAATTGGCTCTGAATTCTGTGGGTCCAGAGATTAATTGTAATTTGTTCTTGGCCTCAGGAACTTAACTAATAAAAATATTCTATAATTAATAGCTGCAATGACATAGTCTGGGATTACTTACTAATGTAAATTTCATAAGAGCAGAGACTCTGTATGTCAGCAAATACACTCTCAGCACCTAAAATTGAGCCTGGAACAAAAATAGTCACTCAGCCAACATTTGTTGAATAATGAATAGATGTGACATGTGCTATGATTGAGGTATGAACAGCTTTATTAGGACTATTTGGGGAATCAGCTACTAGGGGAAAAGCCTTGATCTGAGATGATAACATTTATTTTGAGTTTACCAGGTAAATAAGAATATAGAGAAAGGACAGTATTTCTACAAAAGGTAGGTAGGATATAGCTTTTCACTTTTTTTTTTTTTTTTTTGTATTGGGGATTGAATCCAGGGACATTCTACCTCCGAGCTACACCCCCAGCCCTATTTTTAATTCTTTATTTTGAAACAGGGTCTCACTAAGTTTCAGAGAGCCTCACTAAGTAGCTGAGGCTGGCTGTGAACCTGGATCCTTCTGTCTCAGCCTCCCAAGTACTGGGATTACAAGCGTGCGCCATCATGCCCAGCTGCTTTTCTCTATTTTTATTGTGTGATAATATGGCAAGGTTAATGTTCTTATGTGGATCACTGGATAAAGAAAATGAAAAAATGGCACAGAGGTCCACACCTGTAATAATAGTACTTGGGAGGCTGAGGCAGGAGGAATGCAGGTTTGGTATCTTAGCAAGACTCTGTTTCAAAATAAAAAATAAATAAATTTTAAAAAGGCTAGGTTGTAGCTCAGTGGTTCATTCCCTAGGACAACAAAAATAAATTATTGAAAGAATTTTTTTCTTAAGGTATATATGCATTATAGCAACTGACATCATTAACTTTTTCTGTAGTTTAAGTGAACTTATATAAATTCATAAAAACATGTTTATACTTTATCTTAATATCATTAAAAAAGTGTCATATGTTGAACATATGCTCACTTTTATAAAATATTTTTTTGCCCATGTAGAAAACTTCTTGACAGTTTTGTAAAATTCTTTTATGTCACTATACCTTGGATAATTTATCTCCTTTCCACTAATGGACATTGGGTGGTTTTGAAACATCTGCTGTGATCAGAGCAACTATAAAAATTATTATACATTTTCTAGTTTTATGAGCACAGGAGTTTCTTTTCATTATGTAATAAGAAATGAAATGTTGCTAGTACCAAAGAAAAGCTTCTGAATATTCACCTTCTCCTGAGACTTGTTATTGTTGAATCTTGAAATGTCTGCCAATAAAGTAGGAACAAAATGGTATCTAATTTTTCCTTGATTTACATTTCCCTTCTCATTAAGGATACATATGTGTTTCTACTACTCTGAAATGCTCTATCAATATCATATGTCTCATTTCATGCCAGTTTGTTGATTTTTCATGTGTTGGCATTCTAAATATTGTTTTGATAATTAAAATTATGTATATGCATGGTGTGCCTTGGGATGTTCTAATATTCGCATGCATTGTAAAATGATTGCTACAAGCAAGATAATTAACATATCCAGACCTCACATAGTTATCATTTTTTACGTCTTGTTAGAATATTTAAAATCTACTCTCTTAGAAAATTTTGAGTATATAATGCAATGTTATTAGCTAAAGTCATCATGATCTACAATGGATCTATAGAATTTATCAATCCTCTGTAACTCACTTTGTGTCTTTGACCAACAGCCTTCCATAGCCCCTCCCTCCCATCAGCTCTTGGCAATCACTATTCAATTTTATGCTTCTGTAGTTTGAAGAGAGACCATGCAGTATTTGTTTATCTGTTCTTGGCTTATTTCACAGAACATAATGTCTTCCAGTTTCATCCATGTCACTGAAAATGGCAATATTTTCTTCTTTCTTTTTTAAGGCTGAGTAATATAGGGTTTTGTGTGTGTGTGTGTGTGTGTGTGTGTGTGTGTGTGTCCATATTTTCTTTATCCATCAATGTATACATGGGTTATATTTATATCTTTGCTTTTTAGCTATTGTGGATAATGTTGGAGTGAATGTGGGAGTGTAGATTATCTCTGAAATACAATTTAATCTGATTGTTTACTTACTGCTGAGTTGAAATTCCTTAAAAAGTTTGGATCTTTACCCTTTATAAGATGTATGGTTTGCAAATATTTTCTCCTAAGATAGAGGTACCTTGATATTTTGCTGTTACCTTTGCTGTGAATAAGGTTTCTAGTTAGAAGTCATCCCAGCTGTCTATATTTGCTTTTGTTTCCTGTGCTTTTGGAGACATGACCAAAAAAAAAAAAAATTGCCCAGACCAATGTCAAGATATCTTTTTCCTATGTTTTCTTCTAATAGTTTTATATCTTATTTTAAGTCTCCAATCCATCTATAGTATTTCAATATAGTTCTCCCATAAAACTATTTATTTTTGCATTATGTCACCAATTATCGTTTTTGCTCATTTGAAGTTATTCACTATGCTTACTTTAATACCTTGGTTTGTTCATTTAATTTTGATATTTGTAGTATAGGCTTTCTCAGAAACAAACTCCATAAATAACTATTACTTTTGCCTAAGGTCATTTTTTAAATAAGAATATTGTCTAAGTTTCAGTCTAGTTCTTCCTGTACATCTTCAGAATGATATTTTCTTCCTTTTCTTCTAGTTCTCAAGTGAGTAAATCAAGCTACACCGGGATTTTGTTAGTAAATAGTATAAGAGAATTTCCATTGACCCTAAAGCGTTCATGAAACTGGATGACTCTCCTTCTCAGACATCATTTTAATGTCATGGAATGATAGGGGAGAAAAAAACTCATAAAAGGAGTGAATATTCAGATAAGACATGCCAGTATACATTTTCTACAGCTGAACTTATTCAAATAGCATTGAAACAGGTTACAATATGGGACATAACTGGATTCTGGGCCTGTCTTCAGAAAGATTACATTTGAGTTAAGTTATCTTAACACATATATTATTCTTCAAAACCAAAAGTTGCTATCTGGAACTATCAGATACAATAAAACCAGATTAACTTGTATTTGACTCATTGCTTAAAATAATCTTTAATAGTCTAGCATGTTGAGAAAATTATTTTGATAGGGACATATCTTTTTTTAGAAATCACACAATACAAATTTAAAAAATTATGATACAGGCTTGACTATATGGGAGTAAAAAGATTTTTATATGGCACAGAGCAGTTGCAGAATGTGGTGAACAACACAGGATCTGAAAGCCGATTGTCTAGGTTCAAATTGTGGCACTACCCTGTAGTAGTTATGAAATAAGACATAAGCTAATTAACTTCTTTGAGCTTCCATTTCCTCACATCTAAAATGATTATCAAGCAAGTGGATGCACATGAAATGCTGACAACAGTGCCAGACTCTCAGTGCACTAATGTAAGCTGTTACTGATATGGCTACACACAAGCTTTTGCTACACATTTTTCTTCTTTTTTTTTCAAGAGGTAAACTCAATTTATGAGCATGTGGGAAAAAAATAGAACTTTTCCTGGACTTCCTCCTGGATTTGGAAATTATGTACTCATAGAGCTTTAGATATTAAAAGGATCATAAATTTTATCATATCAAATGAAGTATTTTATAATTGTGAAAACTAAAACACAGTAAAGAAAAATATTTTACCCAGTACTACATTGGTAAAGCCTGGTCTTAGACTAGCCCTCTGTCTTTCTAGCAATGTTTCATTCAGTGCACTCTACTACCTAAGATGCTGGCTACTATGAGCCTTTGAAAGAGAAATGTGAAAATATTTGGGAGGATTGAATGTGGATATTTTCCAAAAGTACATGTATCTTTAATTTGAAACATAAGACAGCGTGTTCTTTTTATCTCCATCCTGACCTTCCATTCAGACTTTTACCACAAATGAGTTTATTAAGTTTCATACATCTATCAGAAAAGACCTGAAAATTAGAATGCATTTAAAATGTAAAATAATTTTTAGTAAACTGATTCCATGCCAATGAACAATTTCTATAAGGAACAGATTAGTTTAAGAAAATATAAGGAAGATGAGATTTCAAAATGTCTGAGACTTAGAAGTGCTGAACTAAAATGTCTAGCATGAACATTATAAAAGAAAATGATAGATTATTCAATAGATTAACTCTTAATTTTTAGGACTTCATATAAAATGCCTTAACTAATGTGAACATTAATATGGTAAAAATTTGAGGCGTGATCCCACTTTTTTTTTTTTCTTTTGGTACTGGGGATTGAACTCAGGGGCATTCTATCTCCAATCTATACCCCCAGACCTATTTTTTATTCTTTATTTTGAAACGAGGTCTCACTAAGTTGCAGAGAGCCTCACTAAGTAGCTGAAGCTGGCTGCAAACCTGGATCCTCCTGTCTCAGCCTCCCAAGTACTGGGATTACAAATGTGTGCCACCACGCCCGGCTCTGATTCCACTTTTGAGAGTACATTGTTTCCTACTCATATATCATTCAGAAACTTTCTACCAGTATAGATCTCAGCTTTGCAGTTCTATATTATTAATAATGCTGTTCTTCCTAGTACTAATAAAAAGATTTTACGTGTCAGGCCTAAGCGCTTTTCATCTTTAATATTATCGCAATTGGTTAGTTGGCCCAGGCAAGAGAATGTATTTGTTTTCCAAATGCTACTGTTTTCCCAAGGATGGAAATGAAATGGATGTTTTCCCACCAGCACCTACTGCTGCTTTGATAATATTCTCTGATGTACCAGATGGTGGGAAAAAAGTTACTCTTCTATAGCTCTCTTGGTTGAGCAGTTATTTATGGGCCAAGGGGATCCATTTTTCCAGCTTTATTACAGCTTTTCATCCTTACAGACAGTAAATCCAAATAACACGATACTGGTAAGTCAATATTATTTATACAACTGATGAGTTGAAGTGTACAGGGGTATTTATTGGACTTACTGTTCACCTGGAACTTTATTGCTTTCTCAAAGAGCAGAGGAATGAAGAAACTATGTCAGAAGAAAAATCAAATCTGTATCTTAATAACTGCACTTGAATAAATAGCAAGAGGCAGCTGCTGTAGGGAATCAAACTCAATATACTAAACCATCTGTATGAAACATGGTCTTTTGGTTGCTTTCCTCATAACTCTCTTTGGATATGCTATTACAATTGTATTTACTTAGAATTTATTGATTTTAACTTGTCAGTCTGTTTATGACAGTCTGGAATAATAATAATAATAATAATAATAATAATAAACAGTAATAATAGTACTATGCATGTGTGTTTATTGACAAGTAGTTTTTTGGAGACTTTTGCTAATTTAGGTTATTCACCAGCTCATCCTTATATTACCCTGATCTTTGACAACCTTAGAACAACAGCCTCCTGATTTTGTAGCTACAAAAATAAAAGTAACAGTGTCTGTAAGGAAGAAAGTCTGGTAGTTGAGTTGCTTTCAAGTTTTGGTAACTCAGCAAGCCCTGAGGGGAGCCGTATTCATTTATATCTTTAATGGACAAATAGAATCACTGAGTATTTTTCTGTTTTCATTCTCAAAGAAGATAAGTGACTTTGCAAAGCTTAAGAAATTATTTTTAATTTCCCCCTATTATTTGTCTCCAAACTCATTTAAAACTAATCACATGACACATGCCTCCAATCCCAGTAGTTGGGAGGCTGGGATAGAAGGATCACAGGTTCAAGCCCAGTCTCAGTTCTTAGTAAGACTCTCAGCAACCTAGCAAGACCCTGTTTCAAAACAAAAAATAAAAAGGGATGGGGTATACCTCTGAGTTAGAATGCTCTTCAACCTCCCTGCCCCCAACACACACACACACACACACACACACACACACACACACACACACACACAGAGTACAAGTTAAGTGATGGGAAATACTGTGTTTTCCTTTTCATAGGTTGATGATCTATTCTGTCATCATGCTTTAGAAGACTTCTTCTCACATAAAGTGTATATGAAAGACAGGTTATTTTATAATGCAGATTGTGCTTCCTCAAGTCACAGGTGGGGCTAGGGACTCCAGTCCTAACCAAGACCAAGTTCTGCCTGACTTGTGCTACTCTGCAATAGCAAGATTTTAGAATTTACAATGCATATTCACATACTCAACTCCTTGAACACTTGTAAAATTCTGTGATAAAGAAATCTGTGACTTTTATGATTTGCCTAATGTTATTCCATGAGTGAAGAATCACATCAGGACTCTGATCCATGTTGACTAATACCATACTTAAAACTATTCCTACCCCCTAGCATGTAGGTCAGTAGTTTCCAATTCCCACAAGTTATTAAATCCATATTGGAGGTTCTGATTAAGTTTGAAGAGGGTTTGAGCATCAGATATTTTTTCAAGTGCAGATTATTTTAACATTCATCCAGTTTAGGAAACACTGTTAATAAAAGAAAGAAGCCTGGTGGTAGAACCTATATTTGTTCAAATCATTAGCCCTGGGACTGGCCAATGTTTTTATTTTTTATTTTTATTTTTATTTTTTTGCAGTACTGGGAGTTGAACTCAGGGGCATTCTACCTCCGAGCTATACCCCCAGCCCTATTTTTTATTCTTTATTTTGAAATCGAGTCTCACTAAGTTGCGGAGTGTCTCACTAGGTAGCTGAGGCTGGCCGCCAACCCGGATCCTCGGGTCTCAGCCTCCCAAATGCTGGGATTACAAGCGTGCACCACCACGCCCAGCTAGGCCAATGTTTTTAAACTTTAGCTGCTTGTTAAAACATGGGTTAGTGCACCTTACCCCTAAAATTTCTGATCAGTAGGCATTTCAAGTTAACATATTCGTCAGTGTGACCAAAATACCTGACAAGAACAATTTAGAGGAGGAATGATATCTTTGTACTCAGGGCTGCAGCATGGGGTAGAGGAAAGATGCTCATGGTAGCTGTGGAGAGGAAAGAGAGAGAGAGAGAGAGAGGGAGAGGGAGAGGGAGAAGGAGAGGGAGAGAGAGAGGGAGAGGGAGAGGGAGAGGGAGAGGGAGAAACAGGGACACATACAGTCCCTAAGACTACCCCCCCTATGACAACCACTTCCAGCCACACCTACTTGCCTAGAGTTACCACCCACTAAATCCATTCAAATTGTTAGTCCATCAATGGATTCATTCACTGATAATGTTTGAGTCCTGATACAATTATTTCACTTCCAAATATTATTGCCAACACATAGATTTTGAGGGAGACATTTTATAGTCAAATCATAATAGTAGGTGTGGGACAGGGACTTGAGTTTGTGAATTTCTGATAAATTTCTGGCTTCCACAGATGTTGCTGATGCAGGGACAACACTTTGACAATCACTGGCTTAATCTGACGTGATGGTGACTTTATTTTAGTACTATGTTAAATGAGACTAGCCATTCCCAGAAAATAGAAGGTCACATGTTTTCTCTCAGATGTGGAAGCTAGAAAGAAACTGGGAAACAAAAGAGACTTCATATAAATGAGGAGAGATACCAGTAAAATAGTGGAAGTGGATAAGAGGAGGAAGGGGGGGATTTGATGAAGGAATCAACTCAAATAATCCTATGTATATATGTGAAGTTATCAATACCAATTTCAACATTATGAACCTGGAAGGGAAGGAAGAAGCGTGGAATCTGGAGGGAAATGCACCGGGTGTTATGTATATGTTATTTCTATCACACTAAACTTCAATATGAGGTATGGTTACAATGCACCAAAAAAAATACCTTTATGAAAGTAAAACTTAAAAGTTAATGAATTTACCTCTACATTTGATAATTACAGTTCTTTACTGTCTAGGCAAAATGATTTATTTGGCTTCAAAATTGTAGAGGTTTTTAATAAATCATTTTCCCACGAAAATAACATGACAAGAAGGATGCTGTGCAAAGAAAATGTTTGCCACAAGGTATGTGTGTTTGTCATTGTGATAGAAGCAATTTCATATGGGAAATTTCAAGGTACTGAACTTTTCTCTTTTTCTCCTTATGTCAAGGAATTGAATCCATTCACCAAAGCAGAGAAAAAGAAAATTATATGACTTACAACACCGTCTCTCTCAAATATATCATTCAATTATTTGAATTATTTCAACATTGATTTCATTATTATCTGTACATTGTTAATCTCATTTTAGATATGACTGGTGAAATTTGATTCCCTTCAAATTCATAGGAAGCAGAATTTTAGTATTTTTTTCACTTAGCTTATAAAAGTAAATTATTATTATACATTATACAAATAAAACTTTCTGGTTAATTTCTTTTGTCTTAGGGAAATAGCTTGAAATAAAAATGACACAGAATAAATACTAATTTGTTTTTGTACTGGAGAGTGAACCCAGGGCACTCTACCTTTGAGCTATACTCCCAGCCCTTTTTATTTTGAAATATGGTCTTTTTAAATTGCTGAGGGTCTCACTAATAAGTATCACTTTTATAGGAAACACTAGTTCTTTATCTTTTATTCCAGATGAAATCAATATAGGGTACTAAGGTACAAAATCAGAAGAGTCTTTTACAATGAAATGAATGTGGTCAAAGAAAAAACTAATCATATTGATGAAATGGCCAATGTGGACATTCAGCTCAACCTTCTTTTCTCTGAAATAAGATCACATGTGTTAGTGTTATCCATGCTGAGGCTGAATCCAGGCTCCAGTCACTTACTAGCCATTTGACATTGAATAATTTATGTAACCTTTTACAGCAGTGGAATTAATTATATCTACTCATCAAGACCGCTATGCACATAAAATAAAATTACATCAATAAAGCACTCAATATATTACCTAACACACAAAACACATTCAATAAAAATAGTATTCATCCTCATAAAAAGTCATTAAATCTTCAGTTTGAACATATTTATCATTGAGTTACTCATTCTCTTATAATTTCATTTCCTTTATAATGTAGTTTCTGAATTGGAAAAAAAATACTCTTTTTTGTCTCTACATATTCCAAACACAATAAATTGCAGCAATCACAATATGTTAAGGGTATAAAAAGTGATATTCTTTCACTAACAGCAAAGTATTTTATAATCTAACCTGCCTTGGTCTGGACAAACTTAAAGATGTAATATAATGCCATGAAGAATTTAAATAACAAAGAAAGATAAGAAATGTAAATCCCTTGATATGGACAAGTTTGTCTTATTTTTGACAAATATTAGTGAGGTATTGAAAAAAATGTTGGCTGAATTGTCTTAGTACTTTATCCTTTCATCTCATCCTCCTTAACCCCGGGCCCCATTTCAACTTATTATATTTAGGGTAGGCTAAAATGTGCTACATAATAAATAAATAACACAAAATATTGTTGGCTCAAAAAGCAAAGGCGTGGGGTTCACACTACATGCCCAGTGGAGTTCAGCTGTTATTCTCACTGTTGGGCCTTGACTTACTGATTGCACAGAACTTTCTGGAAAATTTCCATTACTGCAGCATGCTCATAGTTTCCACTTGAAAGTGGTATGTGTTAGTCAGCTTTTCATTAATGTGACCAGAACACCTGACAAGAACAACTTAGAGGAGAAAAGATTTATTTTTGCTTATGGTTTCAGAGGACTTAGTCCCTGGTCAGTCAGCTTCATTTTCTTTGGGCCTCAGGCAAAGCAGAATATCACAGGGGGAAAGGAACAGTGGAGGAAAGCTGCTTAGCTCATGGTAGATAGTAAGCAGAGAGAGAGAGAGAGGGACCAGGGAGAAGATAGCTTTTGGGTCATGACCCACTGATCTACTTTCTCCAACTAGGTCCCACCTCCCAGTACTCCCAATCAGCCATCAGTGGCTTAGTCCACTGATGAGATCTGAGCCCTCAAGACGCAGTCACTGTCTAGAGGCCTCAGGGCTGAACCATGCTGCACTGGGGACTAGGCTTTAAACCCATGAACTTTTAGGGGTCATTCCTAATTTAAACCATAACACGACACGTTACATTTTTTTTCACATTTTTTTAGCCAAAGTAAGTTACTCGATTTTATCCATAAATTTAAAAGGTATGATGTAGAGTGAGTGATAAGTGCAATCTTGCCAAGTGTCCATCAGTGGAGAACCAAATGTTTGTAAATAGCCCAAGCAATATACAAAATAGATATTATTGATTAGTTACGAGGTGTAAGACATTGTAATGAGCCCTTTAACATCAGTTTCCCATTTTCTTCACCTACTGCCTGTATTTCTCAGCATGTTGACTTCCATAATGCAAGACATTGTTTCTTGCATTATTTCTATAGTGAACAGCTCATTGTCCCTCTAAATTCACTCTTGACTGTCAGCTTCTTCTGAGCACCCCAGGAGCATGGTCAATATAAACTGCATTCATGGGTTCATTTACTCTGCGGTTCCTATTTGGATTCAAGCAAGTTCAGGCATTCATGAGAGAAGGGAAGCTTGGGTTTTTTATTCCTCTGTCTCCCCTACTCCCATGAATTCACTTTAGATCAGCTTCATTCCTCTAATCATAACTGCAGATCCTCTCAGTCAGTTTTCTTATATAGGCATCTATCTCTGTGTCCCTTTAGGCATAAGAGTGAAAATGGTTTCCCTTTGTTTCTAGTCCTCATATATGGCATTTCCCTTTGTGGGTTTCCCTGAAACCTACACACACATTGTAAATAATGTACTGTTTTTTTTTTTAAACTAATTAGTTTAAAGTCACCTAATTTTAGTGGGCCATCTGTTTCCTGGCAAGACCTTGAATGATAATGTACCTTAAATTATTCACCTCCATGGTAACAAGCAAGGTCTTGACATCTCTAAAAAGAGTATTATCCATGAAGGCTCAATTTCAGGTGTTCCACTGTGTGTTTACCTCCCCTTCCAGGCTGTTTATTCCACCACTCCAAGCAATTTTTCATTTGGACTTCCAGGCAGTAGATACTACCACTTGGTCACGATCACTCCACTTGTCAGTGAGGATTGCTGTTATCTCAGACTGAGGAAGGTCTTCCTGTTCCTTTTCCCACAATTCCCTGCATATTCATTACAGTTATAAATATAGAGGGCACACAATATAAGCAAAGTTTGGCATATGATTTTTTTTTACTTTATAATGTTGTAAAACCTGTAATTATGCAGTTTGATTTTTCTCCTGCTAGTAATAACACAGTATGATACTCTTTTGTGATGCTGGACAGCAGCACAGAGTACAGCTCTGAGTAACCATTTGGTCAGGAGGGGAAACTGCTTATACTCTACAGGATGCTGTATACTGCATTGCTAAGCTACAATGTTCAATCCGTTATGTGTATTAAATGCATTTTTGAATTGCAATGTTTTTTTTTTCCTTACCATGGGTTTATGGAAATGTTACCCCATCATGAATCAAAGAGCATCTGGACTTGTTTGATATTGTTCTTCCCCATTACAATGTGTTACTGTCATGTTAACTACTGTTTTGATGGCAGCACCTGGGACACGGGAAGCATGTGTAGAATATTTCAACTGTTAGAAAATGTGATGTATAGGACACTACTTTACTCCCCTTGCACTCCACTCTCACAGTGATTATTATCTCTTTTAAGTGATATGTCTTTCTTTCATACTCTAGCATCTAGCAGATCTCTGTGCAGAGGTAGTATTCATTTTTTGACATTCCACAATGGTGCCCAAATATTAATTAATTAGCTTAATGTATACTTATTAAATATGCTGTATTTACCAGTCCATATTATCCTAAATGTGCAGGTGCTAAGATTCCCAATTCTTTTCAAAGGAAGTACAATAATTTCTATCACTCTGCTCACAAAGTTCTGTAATGAATTGTTGAATAATTAATGTATAATTTTCACTTAATCCAGTTGAATTAACTTTGTTGATTTTGGCTAAATTTCAAAGAATTGAGTTGGTAATTTCAGAATAATGTTTAGAAAGTTGAGGCAAACACTGGGGGCACTGACAGCAGTGACATACCTTGCATTCACTAAAATGAACCAACCATTTCCATTTGGCCCATTCAAATAAAATGTGAACTATTGATTTAAAAACCCTAGTAGTAATAGTCTCCTTTATATTTCAGTTAAAAATAAAATACCAATTGTGCATGGTTGGTGTTAGAAGTTGAATTGTGTCCTTTAGGAAATATATGTTGAAGTGCTAACCCACTGTATCTCAGAATGCTAGTTTGATTAGTAATATCTTTGCAGAGATAATTAAACTAAAACAAGATCATTAAGGAGGTACCTAATCAAATATATGTGGTGTTTTAATAAAAAGGAAATTTTTGAATACAGAGACATTCACAGGTGTAGGATGCTGTGAAGACACACAGAGAGTTACCATGGGATAGGAGTAATGTTTTACAATCCAAGTAATGCAGAGGATATCCAGAAAGGAGAAAAATGAAGGAAAGATTATAATCTACACCTTGATTTCTTATTTCTAGCTTCTATATCTCTGGGGCAACACATTCTTTTCTCTTTAACTGACCTGGTTTTGTTGCTTTTATATAGAAACTCTAGCAAACGAAGGCAGTCTGTATTGAAGTATGGCAGTGCTGTTCTTTTTCTTCCTCTGCACTGCATAGTAGCATAATTCATTTCCCTCAATTTATAACCACAAAAACCTCAAGAAGAAAGTTTCCACAAATCAGTACCAATAGTTATAATCTAATAGTTACAAATATAATAAATCAGAGTTCCCAATCACTGGAGTTTTCTAATGCGATCCATAAATATGGATACTCAGGTACACAGATATGCATCTCTCTGCTTAACACTGGCATTTCAGCTTGTAAAAATTGTTCCAAGAAATAAAGGCAAACTTTTCATTTATGATGGTATTGATATTACAAATTCTAAATGACCCAATTTAAATGAATCAATAGTAATTTTTGAAAACTGTGTAAAATAAATTATTTTTGCTTATATACATTTATTTTTCACAGGAGAAACAATTATCAGACATTTTGTGTTCCTTTGTGAAGCACTTAAATTTGTCCAAATAACCATAATTGCTTTTGTGTTTAATTTGGTTCATTTTCTCTGTTCTTTTTTCAAAGCGAGAAAGTGGTTCTAAATATTTTCCTTGATATTGGGATTTTGTAAGATCTGCAGAAATATTGTAATTGAAGCTTAGTTTTTCACTCACAAAATGTAGCACTCTGACCTGTGACATTCCAGTTAATAAACCCTGGGCATCTGTTCTCAGGTGTGAGATGACCCTGAACAGAGCTTTGTTGGATGCAGGCAGTGACTTCTTAACTCACAGGTGATAGATTAGCCACAGAGTTATAGATCTTGTAGGAAGTTTGCGTCATGGCTGTTTAGTACCTAATTTTGTTAACTGACTCAAATTATGTCTCCTTGGGGAATGATTTTCAAACAGACTCCAATGAAGGAAACTCTCCTTGACCCAGTTCTGAGTGAAGTTTTCCTAGTGATACTTCAAGAGATAATGTTCTGTATCCCTAAGTGGAATTCAGCAGGAACAGACTTAATTCTCCAGGACTGTGTTTTGGTCTCAATGTCACTGGTTTTGATAAAAAAAATATGGGACACCTAGGTTAGATGACTGACATTTTACTTGCGAGGAACATAATGTGTGTTATGAAGACCACAGAACCAAGCCAACAACATCTTCTCCCCTGATGACCTCATGCATTGTGATTACATAGGATGCAATGGTCCCTCTTAGGGCAACAGATTCAGGATAATAATGAGAAATTCTAAGGTCATAGTGAAAGACTATGAAATTCCTATTTTTACTCATTTTTCGATAGATGATGTTTTATAATTACTCAAACATGTTTAATCTTGAGTCTATTTGGGGACTAATGGTATACAATGATATGTCTATTTGCCAGTATCACCTTTTGAATTATTATACCTTTATATTACATGACAATCATTTTAATTTAAAATTGATTATATTGCCTTAAACTTTTTCTTAGCTATTTGATTCTTCTACCCTTTCATTTTAAGAAGTAATTATCAAGTTGAAAGCATTTCCTACTTTGATTAGGATTTTGTTTCACATATAAATCATTTTAGAAAATAAATTGGTACTTTTGAAACCATCAATTCACTTTTATTAATAAAAATGGGACATTGTTTCATTTATTTGATTTTTCTTTTTCTGAGTAGAATTTCAAATAAATCTCATTTTTTTGTGATGAATATGTGTAGATAAAAGTATCAGTTAGTAATTGTATTTGTTGGACATGAATAAAGAGCCTTAATTAGCTTAAATATGATGAAAGTTTGTTTTCTCTCATGTAATTAAATCTGGATTTTGGTTGCCATGCTATGTGGTCTCATGGCATCATCACTGGTTCATCATCACAGGCTTCTTCTCTCCATTTGTTCTATCATTATTAGCAAGTAGTTTCCATATTAAGATTGCCACAAGAATAAAAGTACTGATTCAAAGTCAGCCATCACATCTAAATAGCTAGCCATTGCCTCTTTAATTTAAGTAGAGTCAGAAAGGGAAAGGAAGACCAAAAAACACCTATCTGCTGAGTAAGACTCCACAAAAAGTTTTGCTGGAAGTCTCATTCAGTTACTCCTGCTTATGTATCAGCAGTTGCCCTTGTTATCAATTGTGTATAGAGAATGAAGGTATAATAGGTGTGTATGTGTGTGTATAATACATTTATATATATTTACATATACATTACATATATTTGCTATATAATTACAGATAATATATACAATTTAAAAACTTTTATCTCTCATTAAGTTTCTTCCATTTTGTGTGTCAAAAAAATAAATACTGAAATTTAGTTTTCAATCTCTGTCTCTCTCTCTCTGTCTCTCTCTCTCTCTTTTTTCATGGCACTGGGGATTGAACCCTGGTGTATTCTACCTCCAAGTAACATCCGTAGTCCCCCTTTTTTTGAAACAGGTTCTCACTAGATGGCTGAGGGTCTTTCTAAATAGTTCAGGCTATCTTTGAACCTGCAACCCTCCTGTTTCAGCCTTCCAATTACTGTACAGGCATGTGCCACCATGCCAAGATTCAATCTCTCTTTTTAAAATTACTTTTATGAGAAACTTATGGACAGTAAAGTTTGCATTATTGATCTGGTAATGGGTCATTAGTTCTCTTTGATGCTTAGTCATTTCCTTCCTCAATTATTTACCATTATCCTTATATCAAATACATGAAGAAAATCTGGCACAGCAAAAGTAGACTGAATATTAAACCTGTTCAAAGTATAAATATGATACTGAATGAAAAGTCACAGTTTCCTTTAAGTTGTTTTATGCCTCTATTGCTCTTTGTGCCATGGGATAACTCAATTTCTCCATCACCTTTATCTACTCAAACTACTGTGGAAGCTTTCTTTATACACTGTGCTATGACTTCATTTGTACCTGACATAAATGTTCGATGCATTTATTAAATTCTATCTCAAATCTTTTTTCCTGAGCTCGAGACAAAACAGTACAGTATTGTTATTTGCCATATCATTTCTGTTAGTGTCTGATAATGCTTTCAGTTTATTAAATAATTCAGGAAGTAAAAGTCTAAGTCCATGAAAATATTTTTCAATTGCAAATTAACCAAACATTTTATCAGAGTTTTACCAGGAACATAAATGACTCTTAGTATTGCAAATAAAGAAAATTTAACTCTAGTAATTGGATACTAAGGTGAGGGAAGACCTGAGAATCCACACAGAAAACTATGATGCACCGCAGGCAGCAGAAATAGCCCGAAGCTGCTGTGATCTCCAGGTTAGAAGGACAGAGGAGGTAGTACTGCCTTATCCCTAAATACTGGACATCTAGTTGAAACTGAAATGGTATTACTGCCATGTCCTGCCCCTGCCCTATTCTATGGGAGTAGGGACCATTGTGAAAGTGCTGAAAGTACTGAAGATAGCTTCGTAATAGAGAACATGCAAACACTGTTGGAGATAATGTCTGAGGCAGAGAGAGATTGTAAGATAGCATGACTTGATTTCTTCAGTCTGTCAGTCTCTGCTTAATCCTCCTTGATGGCATCATGAGCAAGAAGAATAGAGCAGATGACATTATACTACATAATTTCAAAATATACTTAAAGTCATAGTAACCAGGATAGCATGGCATGTGGCATTAAAAATAGATACACAGATCAGTGGTCAGAATAGAGGAGATTGAAATGAATCCACTCATCTACAACTGATTTTCAACCAAGGCACTAAGAACATACACTGGGGAAAAGGCTGTTTTTTCAACAAATCACTCTAGGAAAATTGCATATCCACATGCAGAAATGATGAAACTAGACCCCTAATACTCTCCAGTTACAAAAATCAACTCTATTTAAGACTTGAAACTATGAAGATATTTACAAAAATCGAAGGAAAAAACTGCAGGACACTGGAATGAGCAAATATTTTGGGGGAGTCAAGACTCTGAAAGCACAGGAAACAAAAACAAAAATAGACAAATGGAATTGTATTGAAATAAAAATATTCAGCACATCAAAGAAAGTAATCAATATAATGAGGAGTCAACCTATGGAATGGGGAAACATTTTTGCAAACTATGTATCTGACAAAAAGTTGATATACAGAATATATACAGGACTCCAAAAACTCAATAACAACAGCAATAACAACAACAGAAATAACAACAAACACAAAAAGCCTGATTTAAAAATGGGCAATAGACAAAAGAAGATATACAAATGACCTAAAGGTACATGAAAAAAATGTTCAATATTATCATCAGAAAAATGCAAATCCAAACCACGATAAGACATCATCCCAACTCAGTAAGAATGGTTTTATATATATATATATATATATATATATATATAGATATAGATATAGATATAGATATAGATAGATAGATAGATAGATAGATAGATAGATAGATAGATAGATAGATATCAAGTGCTGGAAAGGATGTGGAGAAAGGACAACCCTTGAACCCTTGAATACTCTTTGTGGGAATGTCAATTAGTGCAGACATTTTGCAATGCAGTTTAGAGGTTCCTCAAAAATTTAAAACTTGAATTACCATGTGATCCAATAACCACAATACTATGAGAATATCCATAGGAAAGGAAATGAAGAAGTTAAAATAGACACCCCATTTTATTGCAACACTATTCCCAATCATCACAAAATGGAAATAACTGTCCATCATCTGATGAATGGATAAAGAACACGTGGTATACATATACAAAGACTATTATTCAGCCATAAAAAGGATGAAATCCTGTCATTTTTGATTTCATGGATGGAAATTGAGAACATTATGTAGAGTGAAATAAGCCAGGCACAGAAAGATAGCTAACATATGATGTTATGCAGATAAGAAATCTAAAAACATCGATCTCAGAATCTGAGAATAGAATGGTAGTCATCAGAAGCCATAGAGTGGAAAGGGGATGGGGAAATGTTGATAGGAGGGTACAAAGTTACAGTTATATAGGAACAAGAAGTTCCAGTATGCGATCTAATTGCACAGAGTTTATAAATAATGATTACGTACTGTACATTTCATCCCCCTCCCTTTTTTTTTTTTTTTTTTTTTGTGGTACTGGGGATGGAACCCAGGTGCATTCTACCTCCAGCCCTATTTTTTATTCTTTATTTTGGAACAGGGTCTCACTAAGTTGTGGAATGCTTCACTAGGTAGCTGAGGCTGGCCGTGAACCCGGATCCTCTGGTCTCAGCCTCCCAAATGCTGGGATTACAAGCGTGCGCCACCACTCCCAGTTTGTACTGTACATTTCAAAAAGATGGCATAAACAATTTCAAATGTTTTCTCAATAAAGAAGTGACAAATGTTTGAGGATATAGATATTTTATTTTTAACCTGATTTATTTTTTTTTAATTTTTATTTTTTATTTTAACATGGATTTTTTATACATTTCTTGAGTACAACAGGGTTACATAGACATTTATGACATATCAATCATTGTCAGATCACAAATAGCACCACTTCTTCATTTTACACGTATAGCCCACATTCTTAACATAGCCTGATAAAGCAAACTTTCTAGATTCATAAAACCATACTCCTTTAGGGTCATGTCTTTACTTTCCAAGGAGTAGGAGAGTCTTTCATCTACACATCCTAGGGGCAATCTCCAGACTTTGAGACGCCAGGGTAGCCACTGCAGAAGAGTCAGTATAATTACTCAGATATGGAGATAGCAACTGCCAGGGGGGAAAGGGCCCAGCTGCGCTCCCACAACTCCCCCATTTTTATTTTAAAATGCACGAAGGACTGTGCCTATATTAGGTCATTTCCTACCAGGTGCTTAATCTTACCCGTCATGGGGTCTCGATGAGTCATTCAATGAGCCCTGTCTTAGGTTGATATTGCCCTGAGAAAACCGAACCCGTCATTGACTACTAGGCCCTGTGCGAGGCAGTGCTTGCATTTTTATTCCATGTAAATCTGCTTGTATACTAACATAGGCATTGATCACAAGAAGTACAACGAGTGGTAGAATGCATAAGCCTAGAATGACTATTGCTGCTAATCAGAAAACTCCTCCCAGCAAGGAGGTAAACAAGGGCCAGGTAGGCACCAAGGCTTGAAGCCGATCTACAAATGTCTTAGCTGTTTCCCCAATTCCCGCCCCACTCCCTCTTCCTCCCTCCTTCTCAAGATCAGTTTAGTGATTGACTTAGATGTGTTCATAGAAAGTACATCATGTTCATTAGGGTGTCCTCCCTACCCCCATCTAGTGGAGAAGAGTACAAACATGGGACATGGGACAGAAACCGTTTTCTAACCAGAATTAAGCATTTCAATATGTTAAGAACCAATGTGATGGTTTGTTCAAAGACCTCAGTTTGGGAATCATTGCTTTATGTGGCTAAGATTAATTGGCTCTCTTTTATCTGATGCTCCACAATCAGGACCTTCTCTGAGCAAATATGTGAGGCAATGAAGCATTATGTTCAACACCATCAGCCTTTCATTTCTGTGACCTTTTCCTTTATCACCATGTTTATTGCAACAGACACTTTGTTTTCTAAAACTGATTCCTATAATGTCTTCCAAAATCTTCATAAACGTGGGTTGTCTTGAATATTATAAGCAAATAAAATAGTCTGCTTTCAGGAAAAAAACATGTTTCCTAGAATTGTATTTTAATAAAATTAAAGTAGAGAGGACTGCTGGCTTTCAAACTTACTCCTTACCAATCCTGGCCCTGTACCTCCTCCTCGTACCATCCAGAGTATCACATGCTCTTTGTTATATATAATGATGGTGTTTGTCAGGAGAGGCCCTTCTGGTTTCTTTTGGACTTCTTTGTTAATTCAGATATGAAATGAGCTTGATGCGTCACTCAGATACACTCATACTCTCTGAAATTCTTATTAAGAATTCTGGAAACCCCAGGAATCATTTTAGACCTCACAGCCTCTTGAACTTAATTATTTTTTCAAAAGATCTTTTACATGTATTAGATGAAATTGAGTTTGACATGTTGAAGCAAGTGAGGTTTAGTATCTTTGTCTTTTTGACAGTTTTCAGCTTCATTTTCACTTTGCATTATGCAGTTCACTCTTTCCAGGGATCTTAAGATGTTACCTTCGCTCATCTCTGTACATGGTCCACCACCCCTTCCCACTGTTGCCCAGTTAGGAAATGCAGGTAACAAACCTAAAAAAAGAGTTCTGAATTGTCGGTTGCTTGTGTCTAAACTGAATTTTTAATAAAAACATATTTTTATAACTATTTCACCTGCAATATCGATATCAATAGATTTTTGCCAAGTAGTTACCAAAATAACATATAAATATCACACACACACACACGCACTGTAAACATTTGATCTTAAAATTTTAGACATTAGATCTTAAAATTTCACAAAAGCTCTTCACAATTGACGTCTACATACTCACATACTCTAAAAATTGTTGTTTCATGTGCAGATACAAAAAATTACTGATATCATTCTATGATCTTATAAAATGCCTGGACATCCTCTGAAACCATCTCCATGGTAACCATTTCCAAATGAATAAGGCTGGTGTTCACATTGTTTTTAAACATTTTATTTACTTTTAATACTCCTTTCATAGAAGATGCTCTTTTAGCAACACACAATTTTTTAGTTATTTTCTAATACATACTTTAAATGTTTGTTGCCATTTTTGTTTTTATTTGCATACTTATCTGTGTCTTCTATGTATATTTCTTTCTCTTTGAGATGGCACTAAAAGAAAGTAAAGAACTTATTCAAGAGGTACAAAGTCAACAACAAAGAAAGAATTTGGAATGTGATAGTAATGAGACAACAACTACCCATGCAGAAGAATATCATTCCCAATGCATTTGGATTCAGACTTGGTAGAGTTTATTATATTAGATTCCAATATCGAAATGTCAACTATTTGAAGTAAGGTGACTAAGCCAACATAACAAAAAAGTAGCTGTTTTTTAATTTTCTAAAATTCTTCCTCATACATTTTAGACCACTACTTTGTGAGTTTCCCTTTGTCCTTACCCTATTTCTCTTAATTTTCAGAACTCTACTGGCCCTACTGAATTCATTTATTTTACCTCTCCTGCATTTTTTCATTTTCATCCTTCCAAACCCTGGCCAGTCCCTTATCCACTCAGTTGACCTTACTGTTCTAATGTCTTCTAGGAATATTCTTCATTCTGGAATGATCAGTCTTTACCTTCTTCAAAGTTAAGTTTACCACTGACATCTGCAACATTTACTTCTCCCAAAATGAAGTGAGGACGGCATTCAGCTCCATGCAACAGAAATATGATTATAGCGATCTGACATAATAACAGTTTATTTTTCCCACATAAGAAGTGCAGATTTAGGCAAATTAGAGCAGATACTACAACTCCACTACGCCATCACTGTCAATGTCTAGGTTTATTCTATTTTGATGATTTAGTTCTCAAGGCTAAGTGGTCATTGCTTACTTCAGATCTCATATCCATATCCCAGATAGAAAAAAAAAGCATAAGGGAGCAGCAGGGAGGGGGATAATACCAATAATGGGAAAAAAGAAACTTGATATAATAGTTTTGTGTCTTTTTTCTTAGCTCTCATTGGCTCAGATCTGCATCAAATGAACTTACATGTGATGGATGTAAGCAAAGATAGATGTAGAATGTAGAATTCAGGTGAGTACAAGTTTCTACAAACAAACCAGAGGTTATATGAGAAAGGAATAAGGGGAGGACTGATAACAGTTAAGTTACTGACCATGTCTACACCAGTGCATCTTGTCTGCCCAGCATCAATACACATGAATTAATTTTCACATGAAACACATTTACTCTTAAAGTTTTTTGCAGTGTTTGCATGCACTTCAAAGTCTAGGATCACTGATTAATTTGTATTCTTCCTCCTCAGTTCTAGTTGTGGTTTATCATGACCCAGCACCCTAGGCACTAACATGGCGGTTATCATCTGCTATCGTCACAATGTTGGTGTCTCCTCAACACTTACATGTTGGAACCTAAATAGGCAATGTGAGAGTATAAAAAAGTGTGGTCTCTAAAGTGTGATTAGGTTCTGATACAAGAGCCTGTTTACCTTTTTGCAATGTAAAGATGTGTTGAAGGTATCATTAGTGGGGAATGGGCCCTCACTATATAGAATCTTCCCTTGCCTTGACCTTTGACTCCCCAGATCATAGAATTATGAGCAATATACTTCTATAGGAGCATGAACAGGCTAAGATACCTCCCCTGAACAAATACACCATACAATGGTGATGAATGAATACGTTAATGGCAATGTAAATTCACGTTCAAAAACACAGGAGAAGAAAAAAACACAGTAAACACTGAGGAATAGAAAATATCATATCCTTCTGGGAATAGGAGAAGCACCTTAATCAGGCAGTAGTAAAACATGTTCCTTAAATAGTTAACTAATCAGCCAATGTTTTACTCTTTTGAGAGAATTCCATTGACCATTATCCAATAAGGCCATACCTGTGGAGGATATTGGAAAGTGTAAATCTCCTAAGAATATACAGCTTTCCTAGTTGATTCTAGGTGATGTAGGTATCGTTTTAGGAATTCACTGATCCCTGGATATAGCCACTCAGGTCTGGGGATTCTATAGCAGTACAATGTCTGCATCAGGCTTTTTGTCCATTTGATTCTGGTCAAGTCTATGTGTGTGTATGCGGGAGAGGATACCACTGCTAACAATTTTATCAGGATATAGATTCTAAGCATAAAATTCTGCCATGCATGTGATTTTGAGCTATGCCCAAACTCTTAATCTTTATATTAAGAATAGTTGCCTCAAGTCCAGTAAAAAAATAGCTTATGCTAAGTATACAATGTTGTTAATAACATCTCTATTTCAGACAGAGACCTCCTCCAGGAAACTTCTACAGAATGGCAGGGGTGGTGGTGGCTGGGGTTGCTTTATTTTTTTGCCAAGTCTCCTCTCAGTCACCTCTTACACGCTACCTCAGTTGGAGCTTATGCCTCTTCTCACCTCTGAATGCTCCTAGTTAAGAGACTTTCAATCAACAGGGCTAACTGACTTTCTTTTTTCCTTAGCAAAGCAGTTTCTTCAATGCTGTTTGCAGGCCGGAGCCTGAGCTCAGCCCAGTTCTTCTGGACTTTGCTAAAGGCTGCAAGAAGATTCCATCACTCTGAAATACAATGAATTTTTCTTACTGTTTCCTATATGCTGTGGCCACCAGCATGTGTATGGCAGGCAACTGGTTGCACAGATATTTTTCTGTTATATAATAATTGACATCATTTTTCCATCTCTTGATTTTCTTTCCCAAGACTCACAGCCACCATTAAGCCATATTCCAATTTGAGGAAATCACAACATCTTCCAGTTATAAATAGTAGATAAATCTAATAAATAAATAAATAACCCAATTAAAAATGGGCCATTGAACTGGATAGACACTTCTTAGAAGAAGAAATACAAAATATGAAAAAGTATTCAGCATCATTAACAGTCAGGGAAATGCAAATCAAAACTACCCTGAGATTCCATCTAACACTAGTTAGAATGGCAATCCTCAAGGACAGAAACAATAATAAATTCTGGCAAGGGTGTAGGAAAATAGAAACTCTTATGCACTGTTGGTGGGATTGCAAATTAGTACAGCCACTGTGGAGATCCGTGTGAGGATTTTTCATAAGATTGGGAATGGAACCACTATATGACCTAGCAATACCTCCCCTGGGCATCTTTCCAAAGGAATTGAAGTCAGAATATCATAGAGATGTATTCATATCCATGTTTATAGCAGCATAAATCACAAGTCAAATTATGTAACCAGCCTAGGTGTCCATTGAGAGATGAATAGATCACAAAACTCTGGTATATACACACAATGAAATTTTACTCAGCCATATAGAAGAACAGAGATATGTCATTTGCAGGAAAATGGTTGAAACTTGAGAATGTTATGCTAAGAACGATTAGCCAGTCTCAGAAAGCTAATAGTTATATGCTTTCTCTCATATGTGAAAACTAGATAAAAGTTGGGAAAGAAAAGAAACCTTAGATAAAGAAGCAGAGATACCAATGGATCAATAGAAAAGGTTTAGGGAAGGCAAGAGGATGGGGAGAGAGATGTACAGAAGATAATAGTTTAAATAATGCTATGTAAGTATATGAAATTATCAATTCCAATCTCAATACCATGTACAGGGAGGGGGACCGAGGGGGTAGAATCAGGAGGGAAGTAAACCTAGTGTTGTGTGTATGTATATTCCTATCACTCGATAGCTCAGTATGATGTATAATTGCATTGAACCAATAAAAGTATATAAAAAGAGTGATTTGGCCAAATATAAATGAAAAGTGACTATAGTGGTTTAAGCAAATATAGTTTAATTTTTTTTGCACAAGATAAGATTCAGAGAGAGCACATGAAACATATATTGACACATTATTTACAGATAGAAGTTCCCTGCACGTCTAAGAGGAAATTATCATGAGCTCTAAGGAGAACAAAGCTGTACATTTAAGAGCAGTGGGTTCCACTGAGCTGCTAGACTGAGAATGCCAGTCTTATTTGAAATATCTAATATATCTAATGTGGCTATATTAGATATTGACTGTGTGAACCAATTACTGAGGCCCGTATCTTTCTCTTTCATTTCCATTTGCACCTTGATACTTTATTAGATTCTTCATCCTGGGAAGCTAGATTGGAAGAAGTATCTAAAAATGACTATGATAGTTTTCTCCCAACTGGGTGTTATGGGTCTCAAAATAGGACTTTCTTTGCATCAGAAAAAATTATATATATATATAATGTAAACTATAACTTATGAATATTATTTATTGTTATTCTATTTGCATTATTTTTGTCCTTTTTACTGTCATTCTGTGAATAAAGGGGCTTTTAGGAGACAAACATCCTTAGATTCACAATTTCAACGTCCCAAGAAGGATACACTGCACAAACCAACTTAGATAAAAATTCAGCAACTTATATTTTATAACTAGTAGTAAAAAAGTCTCATCCCACTTACCTATTCTCAACACACACACATGCACACACACAGTCATTCAGCTTATCTCTCTGCCCACCTGAAGTCCACTGTCCTCTTATCAGTAAATATAATTATATTTTCATAGGCATGCTTCACATTTAAATTTTTCCTTTTTGCCTCCCTCCTGCCCCAGTTTGTATAAATTCTATCCCTGTCCATTCTCACACAGCCTTGGGATACTGTGTGAGTTTCTTTGCCCTTGTTTTTCACTCTCCAGAGGTTTCACAGTCAGGTATTCTTTTTGGGGAGTAAGACTGGGGGGGGGGGTCAGACTTTTCTGCTCTAGGTTTCTTCTTTATTTTGTTTACTTTTTATTTTGCTCTTCTGTTATTCTTTCTCTTTCTTTTTCTTCTTTTGGGCATGTTCTAATACTCTTTAAAATAAATATATCCTATACATTTAGCTGTATTTAAGTTACCTTTTATATGTGGTAAAATTAAGAATTCTAATAATATTATTACTAGAGATGTTTCTTTCACAGTATTTAAAAAGAAGGGCAGTACCCATTATTATTGTAAAGTTCACCTGAAAACTATTTCTTGATTTACTCCATTAAGTATATTGAGCACTTACATGCAGTGGTCTCTGCACCAGCCCCTGTAGTTGAAAAGAGATTGTCCTTGCCCATGAAGCTTTAGACTACAACAACAACAATAATAATAATAATAATAATAATAATAATAATAATAATAATAATAATGTTTTTGGAGATCTTGGGGTTCCGTCTATGTGAGGCAAGGGTCTGAATTCAGGGCATGACCATGAGAAGCAGAGAGAAAGGGAGCAGAACACAAAGGCATTGCTCCTCACATCATGGAGGCCAAGAGCATGAGAGGAAGTCAGGGAAGGAGAGGACCTCATATAATCCCCAAGACCACACCCCCAGAGACCCCTCCTTAGCAACCAAGCCCTGCTTCCAACCTTGCTACCTTGCTTCTGTCACAGCTAGAGGGACATTCTGAATCCAAATCATTAAAGGGGCCATGACTACGCAATGCGGTGTGTCTCTCCTCTGTGCTTTGAAGCCAGCCACATTGACAGGAGCTGGAGGTGAGTATGGGTTAGGATAATGAAGGACCTGGTATACTGAGCAGAAATCTTTATATTCCATGCTTTAAGGTTCTGATTCTCAAAGTAAAGTATACAAGTTCTAACTATAATAAGCTTGTCTAAGTATTTAATAACCATAGGATCAGTATGGTGACTTCCCCTGGAAAGATAAAAAAGATGCTATAATATTTCAGTGTATTTTAAATTGATGAATGGAGATTATTTTTACATTAAATATCTATATCTAATTGTTGTAGAACACAAAGACCACATGATAATTATGATAAAACAATAGATTTAAAAAAATCTTAGTCTTATAGTGAATCATTTTGAGTATTCTTCCATCCCTAGGATTCAGAATCCAGTTTCCCTTTAGAACATTTATAAATCACTAATCAGGTGATCAGAGTCAAGACATCATGATTTGCAAGTGTATATGTCTTGCATGATAGTGGGAGTTGGCTTGGCAGATTGCATAGATTAGAGGAAGGAGGACTAATATCGAAGCCAAATAAAGACAGCTCAAGAAAAGAAAACTATAGGCCTATATCATTGATAACTGGAAAAAAGATAGCTTCTTTAACAAATGGTGTTGGCAAAACTGGTTAACCATATGGAAAATGGAAATAAACCCCACTTTCTCACCCTCCACAAGAGTCAACTCAAGGTGGATCAAAGACCTGGAAGTTAGGCTAGCGATCTTGCAGCTACTTGAAGAGGGCATAGGATCAACACTTCAACAGATAGGAACAGGTAAAAACTTTCTCAAAAAGACCTCAAAAGCACAAGCCACTCAAAGGAAGATCAATACATGAGATTGCATTAAACTGAAGAGCTTCTGTGCAGCAAAATAAACTATCAAGAACCTCAACAGAGAGCCCACAGAGTGGGAGAATATTTTTGCCAGTTACTCTTCTGATAGAGGTCTAATATCTAGGATATGCAAAGAACTCAAGAAAATCACAGCTAAGAAAACAAATAACCCAATCAAAAAAATGAGCAAAGGATCTAAATAGACACTTCACAAATGAAGAAATACAAATGGCCAATAAATGTATGAGGAAATGTTCCACATCATTAGCAATCAGAGAGATGCAAATCAAAACTACCATGAGATTTCACCTAACTCCAATCAGAATGGCAATCATTAAAAAAACCGAACAGCAACAACTGCTGGCGAGAGTGTGGAGAAGTGGGAACCCTAATACATTGTTGGTGGGATTGTAAATTAGTGCAACCACTTTGGAAAACAGTATGGAGGATCCTCAGACGAATGGGAATGAATCTACCATATGATCCAGCAATACCACTTCTGGGTATCTACCCAAAAGAATGGAAACCAAACTATCAGACCAATGCATGTGTAGCTATGTTTACAGCTGCACGATTCACAATTGCCAAACTATGGAAGCAGCCAAGATGTCCATCCACAGATGAATGGATTACAAAACTGTGGGATATGTAATGCAATGGAATTTTACTCAGCCATAAAGAGGAACAAAATCATGTTATTTGCAGGGAAGTGGATGCAACTGGAAAACACTATGTTAAGTGAGATTAGCCAGTCACAAAGAGTAAAGAAGCATATGTTCTCCCTAATATGCGGATGCTAAGGAGAAGATGGGGCATAAAAGGGTCTCCAGATGAAAAATGAGAGACCCTCCATAAGCAAAGAAGCTGTCTTAACTGAAGGAGATGAACGGGGGAGGGAAGGCACCCTAATGCGTAAGATGTACTTCCACAATTATATCAAGGTCATTCACTAAACTGAACTTGAGAAGGAGGGAGGGAGAGGGAGCAGGGTGGGAAGGGATTAAATGAGAAATGTGTGCACATATGCCATTATCAACTTGTACCTAACAAAGATGCATGCTTACAATGCACCAATTATTACAATAAAAAAAGATAAAAGAAAAATTAAAAATGGCTCTTTAGTATTTTGCTACTAAGTATTTTGAGACTCAAAAGGTAATCTTAAAAGTTGAAGATAAATATACCAAATAAAAAAAGCTTCAATGATGAAATAAAAATAACTCTGTGTGTGTGTGTGTGTGTGTGTGTGTGTGTGTGTGTGTGTGTTGCTAAGGATTGAACCCAGGGCCTCATGTATGCCAGGGAAGTGCTCTGCCACTAAACTACATCCACAACCCAAAACATAACTTCTAATGAAAATTTTTAATACTGATAATAATTTATCTGCAACACACACACACACACACACACACTTTTATTCTGATTGTCACAAATATTTTCAAATATCTGCTGAGGTTTGGAGCTTCAGGTTGTCTTCCAAGGTTCTTGGGTTGAAATTTAATCCCAATTTGAGATAGTAAAGGGATAGAACTTTGAACTGACTAAGGTACTTAGAGGTAAAATCTCTGGTAGATGATTAGTATTAGATAAGGTCATTATGGTGGATTCGCATGATTGAGTCTTGGCTGCTTTATAAGCAGAGCTAGAGAAACCAGTATAGACATGCATAATCACAGTCCTTGTTTCTTGCCATGTGATGCCAACAAGAATGCCATCACCAGATGTGATCTCTTAACTGTGACCTCCTGAACATGAGTCAAAATTAAACTCTTTCTATTATAATTGGCCCAGTCTGTGTTATTGTGCTACTGGCAACAACAATAGTATAAAGAAAAAACAAACAAAAAATGACTAATACAATATCCAAAACTAGGAAGAACAACTGTGAGAATGGAGAAAAGAAGCATTTCTTTTCTACCTTTCTATCCTAAGCTTAATTTATTTCTGATTCAGTTTCTGTACAGCTTATTTTGTCTGTTTTTTTTTTTTCTTTTTCTGGTGAGGAAATTGAACATAGGGGCATTCTGGCTCTGAGCTACAACTCCAGCCTTTTAAAAAAAAATTTTAAACAGAAGATCACTAAATTATGGAGGGTCATTAAATTGCGGAGTTGCTGAGGCTGACCTCAAACCTGAGATCCTCCTTTCTCAGCCTCCAAAGTACTAGGATTATAGGCATGCACCACCACACTCAGTTAAAATACTATTTATATATTATAGCTTTGTTAGAAAAAACAAAAACAATGGTGCCCTCTGTCTATACGAAACAATACCCCCAAAGCCATTAAGTTCTTCAGTGATACGGTTCTAGATTTTTAGTTTGCCATACTATTCCATTTCCATCATAATATAACCCTTTTCTTCCAGTTGAAAGACCTAACCTCTTTCTCAAAATTCAGATTCTTTAATTAATATACCTTTGTGGCTTTTCTAATACCCATTTTCCCTATCTGAAAATTGTGAATATTACATATAACTAATTTTCCAAACTCTAAATCGTCCCTTTCCTGGTACACTGGCCCCAAGCACCCACTACGCAGTTACCTCTCATTTCTCCAAACCATACTTGTCCTTATAGTTTATTTACTTTTATTCAATATTTCTAAGACACACAGAATTTGAAGATGAATATGTTAATCTGTACCACCAAATAATTTTCAGAATGGGGAGTAAAGGAGAAAGTGAAGGAATGAACTATTATGTAATTTTCCTTACATGCATCATTAACTAGATCTCATGAGATGGCTGTGTATTGCAGTGTTTTGATCAGTCATGACTGCTCAGCACAATATGTCTGGAAGGAAGCACCTTTGTCTCTGTGTAAATTCAATTTTCCATTGGAGCAACACGTTTAGTTTCTTTTCAATTCCTCAGTTACTCATCTAATTATGGAGAAAAACATGACCTAGGCTCTATTTGCCCTTACTCTACCTCATGCTTTTTAATATTGACTTTATCAGTAATGAAAATGATATCATTCCTCCATATGCTTAACTCTCATACCTTTTAATTCTGCACTTCACTTGGGGAAAAGAGTGATAATTATTAGGCCTACTATAACATATGTCCCTGTATGGTAAGTTATTCAAGAGATTCTTGATTTACTTACTCCCTAAATGACTTCCAGTCACTTAAAGTAACGAGAAGTTGGATTTAAACACTGTTTAGTTATTTTTCTTATTGTCAGTGTCTAAAATAAAAACAGTCATTTCATTAGTCACCTGGCTGAAGATAAATTTTTAAAATCTTAATGTAGTAAGTCCAAAACAGATTGTGAAACAGATTCTCTTAGAAACCTTGCCTCTTTTTCATAAGATCCATTTATAGCTTGGAAAGGGAATAAACGATAGGATAATGTTGTTTTCTAAATTTTGATATTCTTTAGTTCTTCCTAGACCTTTATTTCTTAATCTCTTCAGTGAATATGATTAATTATTTTGTGAATAAAGTTGCCCATATGGAGACTATAAAAACACCCATTTTATTTTTCTTTTATATCTAAAATGTATTTACACTACTTTTTATAAAAAAAAGAGAGATCTAAAAGTTACCAGTGTAACTGTTGGATATGTAATTCTTTATTATGTTATTATTTTCCTCTTGTACTCAAACATATATTTCCTACTATTCTAGAAAACTTTGTTGCTTAAAAACTGTAATGTTATTTAAATAATAATCTCTTCACTCAGCTCTAAAACTATAGATACCTAAGTTGTTAAGCAAATGATTAATACTTATTAGATTATGGTGTGAAAATGTTATTCTTGCTTGAAATTGTATGGGAACACAATTTTCTAGCATGAAATTTAACAACGTCTCTTTATAATAGAACCAAAGTATCCAGAATGACAATGTGTCTGTTCAATGAATACCTATTCAACATGTAGTGATTTTGGGCTTATTTTTACTTATTTTACAAACTTTATTTATTCATTTTTATTTACTATCTATTAATTTTTAATTGGTGCATTATAATCATACATCCTTGTTAGGTACAAGCTGGTAAAGGCATGCATGTACACATTTCTCATTTAACACTTCCCTAGTTCCTGCCCTACTCCCTCCCTCCTTCTCAGGTTCAGTTTAGTGATTGACTTTGATATGTTTGTGAAAGTACATCATGTGCAGTAAGGTGTTCCCCCACCCCCATCATCTTCAGTTAAGTCAACTTCTTTGCTCATCTAAGGTTTCTCCTTCTTTATCTGGAGTCCCTCTTATGCCTCATTTTCTCCCTAGTTTCCACATATTAATGAGAGCATACGATTTTTTACTTTTTGTGAATGACTAATCTCACTAACATAATGTTTTCCAGTTGCATCCATTTCCCTGCAAATGACATGACTTTGTTCTTCTTTATGGCCAAGTAAAATTCCATTGTGTACATATCCCATTGTTTTGTATTCCGTTCACCTGTTGATGGATATCTTGGCTGCTTCCATAGTTTGGCTATTGTGAATTGTGCAGTTATAATCATAGATAAACATGCATTGGTCTGATAGTTTGGTTTCCATTCTTTTGAGTATATACCAGAAGTGGTATTGCTGGATCATATGATAGGTTCATTCCTACTAATCTGAGGATCCTGCATACTGTTTTCCAAAGTGGTTGCAATAATCTGCAATCCCACCAACAATGTATTAGGGTTCCCACTTCTCCACCCTCTCTCCATCATTTGTTGTTGTTCGTGTTTTTGATGATTGCCATTCTGACTGGGGTTAGGTGAAATCTCAAGGTAGTATTGATTTGCATCTCTCTGATTGCTAATGATGTTGAGCATTTCCTCATTGGTCATTTACAAACATTTTCACTATAAAATCAAGCTAACCATATTTCAGAAAAGTTAAAAACTGAACCTAGAAAAGATCACTTCTAATCACAATTAGTAGGATTGTTAGTGATACCTTCATATATGGACAAAATATTCTTTGGTCTCTTTTCTTCCTTAAGCTTCCTTTTCCCCCTCCCCACCTCCTGCCCCCAATTTTCTTCCACTATTTTACTGGTCTCTGTGTGCATATATAAATATATCCCTTAAATCTCACTGCTGTGTATAATCATATTGTACCAATAAAATAAAAAATATACTTCTCTGGTTTGGACTATAACATAAGCCCGTGGGTGTCTTTGAACAAGTTATTTAATTCCTCGGAGACACTGATTATACTCTGAAACAAGCAAGAATAAAATTAATTCCCACTTTACTGAAATAGAGTAAAAATTGGAAATAATGTATAAAAATTTTGCACTGAGATGAACTTATCAAATCCACTTAAGAACAAGGCAAGGCATAACTTTACAAAATAATTAGGAAAAATGTATGTAGAGAACTATTTGTTTTGATGTGTTTATTTCTTGCCAGGAATTTCTTTTTTTTTTTTTTTTTTTTTAATTTTTTAATTTTTATTGTAGTAATTCGTGCAATATAGCGTACATCTTTGTTAAGTACAAATTGTTAAAAACATATTTGCACACAATTCTCATTTGACCCTTTCCCCGATTCCCTCCCCATTCCCGTTCCCTCCCCCTCCCTCCCCCTAAGGTTCACTTCATTGAGTGACCTTGTTATGATTGTGTAGGTACATCATGTGCTTTAGGGTGTCCCTCTGCCCCATGCATCCACTACAATTAAACCAACTTCTTTGCTTATTGAGGATCT